>JAVGVS010000456.1:237500-300744 GCA_032718565.1 Distichodus sexfasciatus | reverse complement strand
CTCTCTCTCTCTCTCTCTCTCTCTCTCTCTCTCTCTCTCTCTGTCTCTGTCTCTGTCTCTCTCTCCCCTCCTCCGTCTGTCTTTTCATTCACAGCTATTTTCCGGTCTCTCCCACACTCTCTCCATTTCTCCCACACTCAGTTTTATCTTTCCTCTTCATTTCTCTATCTATCTCTGCCTCTTTTTCTCTCCGTCTCTATTTCTTCCACTCTCCCACTCCCCCCTCTATCTCTCGCTTTCTCTCTTTTATTCACTTTTCTTACGCTCTCTTCCTCACGTCTTTTTCTCTCTATCCTTCTCTCTTTTCATCCTCTCACACACTCACTCTCTCACCCACACGTATATTTAACCCTTCTTCCCTCTTACGTCCCCCACCCCTCTCTCTCTCTCTCGTTCCACCCCCTTCTTCCTCCTCCTCCTCCTCCTCCTCTCTCTCTCCGGCTCAGTGCTGAGTGTGTGTGTGTGTGAGTGTGTATATGTGTGTGTGTTGGGCAGTAGTGTGTGTGTGTGTGTGTGTGTGCTCGGCTGGTCTGGATCTGCTCTGTAACAGTGTTGCTGGTGTGTGTGGGAAGCTCTGAGTGAGTGAAGTTAGTGTGAAAGCGAGAGCTGGACGTTGTGGATGGACGCGATGCTCTGGACCGTCGCTCTGCAGCTGCTGCTCGGCTTCAGCTCACTGCTGCTGGTCAACACCTGGACTCAGGTGAGGCGTTTCGGCTCACTCTCGCAGGTTTACACTGATGAAGAGAGACTCGGCTCTAAGGTCAGTTTTTGGTGCAAGTTGGAGTAAAGCTTGACCGATATAAAGCTGTTAAAACTGACACCAATTCTGATCAAATGAAGAACTGAAAACCCATAAATAATCTAATGATTGATGTTCATGTCCAGATACCAGTGTCCAGTGTTTGTCCGTTGTTATCCAGCCAGTAGAGAATTTTTAGAACTGATCCCAATTTTAATAATAAAAGGTTATGTGTTGACTGACGTGTAAGTCCAGCTGATATAGAACTGAAGTCCAATTTTGATAACGGTAGAATCAAAATCTTCTTCAATTTAATAATTAAAGGAAGTTAAGAACTAATTCACATCTTAAAATATAAAATTAAGACTTGTTGATATTGTAGAGTTGATGTAAAGCTTAACATTCAGTTAAAATAGATATGTTAAGAGTGATATCAGTTTTAGTAATTAAGATCATTCTTTTTGAGACTTTTAGAGAGATTTAGCTAAGTTAAGGTTTTGGTCTAAATTGGAGCAGAACTCGACCAATGTAGAATTTTTTTAACCAATATTAATTTAGATCATTTCTTTCAAGTACAGGTAATATAGAATTTTCCAGACACAAAAAACTAGGTAATTGAGTTAATCGCGGTGTTGATTTGAGGTTGTATCGTTCAGCCCGGAACTCTACCTTGTGTTCTCCTGAACTTGGTTTGTGTTTTTGGGGGGTGTGGGTTACCAGTTGTGTGTCCTTGGGAGGGTCGGTGAGCCCCAGCTGCCCGCTTGTCCCCCCTCGGGGTCGGCATGTCACCCGGCTCGCGGTTTCCCTCTAACAGATGGGTCCCGAAGCGCTCTGACCCTCCATGTCGTTAAATCCACACGCCTGCTCTTCCGTGTCACGCATTTGGCGCTTGATTAACGTCAACGTGAGCTGGCCACACAAACGGCCAGGGGCCAGGGGCCAGGATTTTCCACGGGGGTGAGATTCCCAATCCGGATTTTTGAACAACGCGAGCAGGCAGTTCTGATGTTCCACGAACTTCAACAAACTTGGCCGGGTTATTTTTGGGAAACGCATCACCTGTTTATTCGTAGAATATGAAAATCCCCAAAATTATGTAATGACATATTCAAGTCCAGGCAAAATAGAACTCTAAATAACAAATAAATGTAGATTTTAAAAATCCAAAAATTGACTGACATTCGAGTGCAGTTGTGATACCAATTCTTCTTCAATTGTAATAACTGAAGAATTTTAAAAGATTAAAAATAATAAAATGACCGACAGTCTTGAGAATATTCAAATTCTTAAACCCAAAAATGATGTAATGACATACTCAGGTCCAGCTGATACCAATTTGTCTTCAATTTTGTTACCAGATCTAGCCAATATAGAATCTAAAGTAACGCTACACTCCGTATGAATGGATATTTGGAGCGATACTATGAGCTTGTTGACCACTGAATCCATGTGTTCATGTAGGTCAGTGCATCACTACACCTCTGGAGACTGCCTGTAGTTTGGGGTACCATTGTTGCTCTTTCGGTACCCCGGCTCCCTTTTTTGGTACCCCTGTGCGTCGGCCCGGCCCCCATAAACACAGCTTTGTTTCCACAGAGATTTTCTCACTGCTGATGTCAGCCCCCTGAAGCCTAATTAATCGCCATGGAAACAGAACCCCGCCCCGGGAACCTTAGTTACAATTGGCGCGGTGGGAAAAGCGCTGGGAGCGAAGCCTGATTTACTGCGTTTCAGTGCTCTTAAAAGCGTGTGTTTTCATTGGCGCCGACGTGCTGGACCCTCCGACGTGCTGGACCCTCTGACGCTGGGTGTGTTCCCAGTGAGTTCCACTTCTGAAAGCAGAATGTCAACGGAAACTTTCTTGCTGGCTAAAAGAGCTGCTGTAATGTTCGATTAAGAAGTTCTGCAGCGTTGTTATAACTACACCGTGAAGCTCTTTGTTGAACATTGTTGAGTGCTGGTCGGATTTGTGTTTTCATAGAGTTGGAGATTTGATTGATTTGTAGCATTTAAACTCTAAAGCCTCCACTTTCTGTTTCTCGTTCTGTTTTATTGTCGTTTTGATGATCTGACAGTTCCTATGTAAATGATCAGCTGATTATATCAGACGAGCGATTTATTGGTTTGACTTTAACTAGCAGTAGCTTTATTTTTCTCGTGGTTGGTGTGTTCCTAAAGTGAGCTGAACGTTATTTCAGCAGCTCATAGTTTCACAGCTCAAATGTAATCAGCAGAAACGACTATGAACAGATTTCATTGTTTAAGTGAGTGATTATTTTGTCATTGTGAACACAGCACAGCACACCGTGCACCACAACCATGTGCATTTGAGCCGTCCGTGAAGGAGCAGTGGGCAGCTTGTTTTTGGGCAGCAGCCAGGAGCAGTCCAAACCGTCCACCTTCTGATCACGGAGTTAACTCCCTAAACCGTTACGCTAACAACTGCCCCAACTTTCATCAGGACTTGACGGTGTAGCTCATGCTTTGTGGCGATATTTACAGGGGTTTCTCATACTGACTGACTACATCTACGGTATAAATACTGTTATTAATGCTTTTGGAGTAAGTAATGAAACTTATCGTGATGAAACATTATGATTAAATCTTTTAGTAAAGCTCATCTGATATATTCAAGTCTGCAGCTGTAAATCCCACACAGTTTGGTGTTATATGTGATTAACAGCTATAGACTTGACTATCAGATGAACTTGATGAAATTATTAATAATCTGTGATATTTAGGCTTGAGATTAGGAGCGTGATGTTTGGATGTGCAGCGTTGGCAGTAGACGTGGCTAAATGTTTTAACTCCAGCAGAAGCGGTGGCTCTGACTCCTTCACAGTGAGCCCCGCGGTTGCCATGTGGAGTCCACATGCTCGTCACATGCACGTGGGGTTATCTGGGGGGCTGCCGTGTCGTGACTTTTTATCACTTTAAAGAGACATAAGAGGACATGCAGAATGTGCAACGGCGCTCTTATCCCTCCTCATCGTTGCTCTTGAGAGACTGACGTTCCACCGTTACAGTTTAGGAGAAAAACAGACATTTAGTGTTGGAAGTTTTGGAGAAACAGTTTATATTGGGATTTAATCTGGTTCTGCCTTAGTTTGGAATGCAACAAATATCTCTTTTCTCTTTACCCTCACTCCCCTGCAGCGCTGTGTGGCGGGCTTACTGTAAATTCTCTGCTCTCGTTTTCAGCCAAACTGTGTAATGTTGACACTAGAGCTGGGCGATATGGTCAAAATGTTATTGTGATTTTTTTTTTAATATTGATTGATTGAAATATTTTTCACAATATTTAATTTCTCATTTTTGTTGCAGTTCATATTATTTATGTTACTAACGTAACGCTACGTCATGAGCTGCTCTAATCATGTTCAGCTCGCATCAGAAACACGCTGACCACAAGAAAAGTAATGCTACTGCTATTTGAAGTCCAACTGATAAATTGGGCATTCCCATGTAGAGAGATGATGCTGATTATAGTTGATATATTTTTATTTCCTATTTTAAAATTCTCTGCTCTTGGTTTGAGCCAAACTAACTTATATTCACACTAGAGCTGCGTGATGTGGTCAAGACGTTATCGTGATTTTTAAAAATATCGATAGATAACAATATTTGTCATGATATAGAATTTTACATTTTATTTACCATGTTACTAATGTAGGAGAAATCAGTGCCAGTGTCACACAGCGGTGAAGCTGATTACTGACGGCTCCAGAGTCCAGATGTGTCCACATGTTTCTGTGTTCATATAAACGTCATAAATCTTCATCTGGAACGCTGTCTCACTCTCTGCTGAATCGGCACGTGCCGTTTATGCTCAACGTTAAACTCCTAAGGCCATGTTGTCATTAAATATACACTAAAGCAACTCCAGAAGGTGACGCACAAAACCACTAAAGCAAAAATATTCCAAAAATTGAAGCACAAGCAGAAAACATGTAAATCAAATGCTTCATGTCCTGCATACACTCGTATTAGCTCAGTAAAGGAATGTTTGTACAATTATGATCAGAAATATCAACCTACACAAATCTGTGCTCAGGGAAATGTGATTACAGATCAGGGATGGAATTTATTACATTTTGTTTCCCGTAAAACCCATCCGGCTTTCACGTTTAGCCGACGTAAAAGCCGGATGAATTTAGGAGCCGCTTCGGCGAGGTTGAAGGAACGTCAGCTCATCTGGAAATGCAATATTTACATTACTTGAGCCCGAGATGAAAAATGCGCAGTAAAAAGCATTCCAGCCAATAGATTTATTACGGCAGTGACCTTATAACACCACGCCTGGAGATGCTGATGATATAAACGTATGATGTTGTTGAGCTTACGGAGACGGTATTGAAGGAACGCAGCACAAGACCGGATGTGTTTCATTCATATCCAAGAAAATTCCCATTTCTGCAGCTGTAACAGACGCTGTGAGGAGAGAGAACCAGCACTGACACGACTTCTCACAGAGGAATATGAGCTAACAAGTATCCCAGATTACTCACAGATAACCATGACGACCAGAATATACAGCGGCATTTTAGACCAAACCTACAGACTTATTAATATTTTTACTACTTTGGTCATCAATCATTTCCAAAACATCGGTTATCAGTCCCATTGATTAGTAATAATTGGTACCAATATAGTTCAGAAAATAAAACATATCAGACAACGTACATAAGCACTAAAAAATGATCATGCTGAATTTGTGTATTTGCTATTCTAAATGTCCACACATTAGTTCAGTTATCAATAACATTCAAAATATTGATTTTTAGTTTCATTGATTAGTACGGAAGAGGATTAGGGCCACTAAAAAAAGGGTCATAGCTTATTCTGAGAATAAAGTCAGAATTCTGACTTTAATCTCACAATTAACTCAAAAGAAAAAAGTCAGAATTGTGAGATTAAAGTCAAAATTCTGACTTCATTCTCAGAATAAGCTATGACCCTTTTTTTTGTTTTTAGTGACTCTAATCCTCTTCCGTAGATTAGTTTTTATTGGTACAAATATCTTTCCTGGAAGAAAACATTTAGTTTGACCACTAACATCCTTATTAAGAATATGTTAAAAGTCATTCCAGCTCGATTTTGTGTTAAAATATTTGTCATTTTAAACATTGAAACCAAATTTTTATTACAATGATAAATGTAATTTATTTCCCAAATCAAAATCCATAATTTCAGTTCAATTTTGAGTTGGTGTATTTGTCATTCTAATTTCATATCGGTTATTAATTTTCAGGATATTGGTTATCGGTTTCTTTAATTAGTAATGATCAATACCAATATAATTCTAGAAAGAGATCATATCAGTCGTCCAGTAATACTCCTATATAACAGCATGCATATATTGGTTAAAAATATTGGTTATTGCTCTGTTTGTAAAGTAATAATTGGTATCGGTATTGGTTTTGGCTCATATTGATCGACCCCCTGTCAGGTATAACGCGGTACAGCTTCATCAGTGCAGCGTTCCTCTCAGCTTGGAGCGATTTTTCGGGATTAAGAGACTCGTCTGCCGTTTACTCCGACGCCGCTGCTGAGGAATTCTTCAGGCGTGGGTTTTGCGGAGCCATGTAACCCTGTAACTCAGTAACTGCTTCCAGCTGGACGTGGCTGTTTAGGGGACGTTTAAAGGCCCGTGTTGGTTCATCAGTAGCTCGTCTGGTGCCGAACGGCTCGTGCCACCCACCGTGAGCCGCTCCGAGTGGGAAAAATGGAGCGCTTTGAGGTCAGACTTGAGCACTCAGACGGCGGCGGGGAGAAGACTGTGGAAGGATCAGACTGGGTTTTGGAGCCGGGTGTCGGTGGGGGGCGTTCACTGTGAGGGGCGTTTGGTTGTGTTTATTAGTGGAGAAAGACAGAATCGTTATTTAGCTTACAGTTTAGGAGAAAAACGGACATTTAGTGTTGGAAGTTTTGGAGAAACAGTTTATATTGGGATTTAATCTGGTTCTGCCTTAGTTTGGAATGCAACCAATATTTCTTTTCTCATTTTCTTAGTGGAGAAAGACAGAATCGTTATTTAGCTTTTCTTTTCATCTTTTCAGCCGTGATAAAATAAGCTGGGTTTTATCAGAGACACTGCAGCATGTGATGCTGTAAAATGAATACGCGTGGATCTGAGCGTTTTGCTTTAATCAGTAGTTTTCTGGATTCTTATCTTCTCTTGCCGTGTGTGTAGTGACCGGTGAGATCTCATGGCCACGTGAAAGCGTCTCTTACTCACACAGATACTGCAGTTTCTGAGCCAGTCCTCATTTCTAGGATTGAGGTTAGGGTCATACACTATGGTCTTGGTCCAATTATACGCATGCTAGGGCTGGACGATATCACCTCAAATCAATATCACGGTTATTGAACATTTCACTGTGATCATGATTCATTGACAATTATTTCCGTTTATAATACTGTAAATAAATAAACTATTAAAGCTGGGATATTTCTTCTGATTAAAGAATGCATATTTTGTGACAGAATTCTTATATTAAAAAGTATGAATTGAATTTAAAAAGTAATCAAAATAATCTTCATGTACAAGGTTAAATCAATTTCTGTTAATTATTGATTAATAGCACAGCCCTGACACATACAACATGTAATGAAATGACACCTGTATTATTCCGATGCTAATTCAATAAAAGAAATATTAGGAGAAAATAAATCTAAAAAAATACAAATATTTAGAAAAATATGTTCCCAAAAACGTAATATAAAGCACCTTTGATTGTAGTTTTATGTATGAAATGTGCCTTATAAATACAGATTCTTCTTCTTCTTCCTATTATTATTATTATTAGTATTATTATTATCTCTTACTCACACAGATACATCTTGTGCTCACATGAAACATCGTACTCGGGTGAAAACATCTTGTGCTGATGTAATAACATCTCATAATCAAACATCTTGCACTCAGACAATAACATCTCCAAGATCATAACTGTAGGTTGAACACTGCATCCTACTTGTCTCTCTTTCTGCTTCTAGTTTAAAGTGTATATTTTATATTCTATTTTATACATTGTTTATTCTATATGTGTTATTATTATTAGTCCTTTGGTTTTGTTCTGTGCCCCGTTAAAGCTGGAGCGCGTCGTCTCGTCTCTCTGTAAACTGGTACACTATATAGCAGAGATGATAATAAAGTTTACTTGGGAGCTGCTCTATTATGAGCTTGGGAATTGTCTCAGTGATTTACTAGACTTTGTTTGGCAAAGCGTCTTTATAGTAACTCTTAAATATTTCCCTCTACTACGTGACCAGGGAGATGCTCTGAAGCTTTGAGCTTAAATCTTTAAACCTGGTCCAACTCTAACTGCAGCAGAGACTCTGCCTTCACTGGTCACTGGGACTGAGCTCCCTGCTGAGGAAGAGGAGAAAATTAATGATAAAACTGAACAATAACTACTCAAGTAAAGAATATACACCTGAAAATTCCACTTCAGCACATTATGGAAGCGTTCGTACAGCTGTAATGTTGGAGTATTAGTAGTATACATACTACTCCGGAGTTGAGTGTGTATTTTTCCTGGTGGTCACTCTCTCTCTCTCTCTCTCTAGATGCACCTTCTCCTTCCTCTCCTCTGACCCTCGTCCTCTCTTGCTGCACCTGTTCAGTGAGCCGTGCCTTCTGTTTTGCTCGCCGGCATGAATTTACGATCTGCCGATGTGACCGGGTTCCACTTACTGCTGAACTCACTTCATTCAGACGCTGTTATTTCCCCTCACCGGCACCCCAAAACCAGGAAAATGAGCATCACGTACCTGTACCTGACCTGAGTGAAATCAGACTCACAGGAGCGGAAATGATATCAGTGTTGATGAGAATAAACCCTCTTCATGTTTTATTATCATGTTTATTTGAAGTTAGTGCTTATTTAGAGCCAAGAGTGACCATCATTCATTCGTTTACGGCGTTTAGCAGAGCGACTTCCTGATTGTACTAATTTCAGGGACAGTTTCCTTGAGAGCCATTTGGGGTTAAGGGTCTTGCTCGGGGTCTCAATGATGGTGATGCCAGAGATCGGACCTGAACCACGAGGCCACAAACACCATCACTTCTTTTTATTTTTGTAACAAAGTGCTTTTTAAACCAGCGATGAAGAATAAATGAAGAATAAACCACTGTCCATGTGTCCATCACAGAGTCCAGGCTGTGACGAGCTGCTGGGTTCGGGGAAGCTTGTGGACAAGTGTGGCGTGTGCGGCGGAGACAACACTGCTTGCAAGCTGGTGTCCGGAATCTTCCAGCACAGTCTCTCCAGAGTCGGATACCACAAAATCGTGGAGATTCCGGAAGGAGCCACACGGATCAACGTCACCGAGATGGTCAAGAGCCAGAACTACCTCGGTGAGAGGGGCTCAGATTGACACTAGGGGTGTAACGATACATCGACCTACGTTTATACATTGTGTTAATGATCAACGATCACACAGCATCGATCCAAAATCAACATATTGATCAGACAGCTTACATATCGTCACCCTCGTCAGCCTCTTAAAATAATGCCATAAATAAAGTCATATTTTCAAGTTTTTCTACATAAATTGGGTTAATTTTATTTTACAATCTTGACCCGGGCTATATCACTGCAGTGGTGTTGTAGAAGTTACACTCAGATGTATGAGTTCCGTCCCTTTGGCTTTTCAGCGTCACACATTTTGATAAATACAGACACAGATTCTTGTTTATGTTTTGGCCAAAGTGGACTCCGTCCTCCAACTCCAGCTCGTAGCTGCAGCGTGTGCACTGTGATGCAATGAGGCTGTGTAGCCAATCAGACCCCAGTTTAACTGCTAGCTTAAATATTTGCCTTTGTGAATAGAGGAAAATAATAGTAAGCATATTGCAGTGTGGGCGGCACGGTGGCGCAGTGGTTAGCGCTGCTGCCTCACAGTGAGAAGCTCCAGGGTTCGAACCCCGGGGATGGCCGTGGGGTCTTTCTGGGTGGAGTTTGCATGCTCTCCCCGTGTTCGTGTGGGTTTCCTCCGGGCGCTCCGGTTTCCTCCTGCAGTCCAAAGGCATGCCTCATAGGTTAATTGGCAACTCTAAAAATTGGCCCCATAAGGTGTGAATGTGTGTGTGATTGTGTGAGTGTGTATGTGCCCTGCGGAGTGTTGGCACCTGCCCAGGATTGTTCCCCGCCTTGCGCCCGTGAGTTTCCGGGATATGCTCCGGTCCCCCCGCGACCCCAGTTGGGATTAAGCGGTTCAGAAAATGTGTTTTGTCATCGTTAAGTTGATGGAAAAGCTTCAGCATTTTATAAATATTTTCCCTGTTGGTAAGTAGTTTAGTGTCTCATGTTAACGATCTGCTCGGCAACACCGCGTACTCACTGCCTTGTGAAGTCAGCAGGAGAAGTCAGAGACACATAAAGGAGAGTTCAGTGCTATTTCAGGACAGAGCTGCAGGAATGTGGGTGTTTTATTGTCGGAGTCGTTGCTTTAACGAGAGCCGTGCTGGGGCCCGGGGTTTGAAGTCGGGGTGGGGGTGGGGGGACTGTCCCAAATCGGGTGGACGGGGGACAGGACTCTCTCTTTTTCCTCCTCGAGCGTCTACATAAACAAGATTTCATTTAGGGTCCCCGCTTTCGGCCCCTCCGGCTGCTTTAATTACGCCAAGGAATTTGTGCCCCCGGTGAGGCCGGAGAAGTCCACTGTGGAGGCAGATTTACAGGAGAGTTCAACTTGAGAAGAAGAAAAAGGGTCAGAGATGTTCGAGTGTCTGAAGAGCAGGAGAAAGGCCTGGTTTTATTCTGTTAGAGGAGGTTGTGAGCAACACCTTCTGTAAATCAACTAATAAAGTTTATTTTTATTTTAATAACCGCTGCATCCATCTGTAAATACTGTAAATATAACACTTTTATAACATTTCCCATTTTTACCAAGTCTAAAATGATTTAAAGTGAGTTATTATTTAGCTATGCTAAGTGAAGTAAGTGTGTGTGTGTGTGTGTGTGTGTGTGTGTTGCAGCTCTGCGGAGTCGTTCCGGTCGCTCCATCATTAACGGGAACTGGGCCATTGACCGTCCGGGGAAGTACGAGGGAGGAGGAACCATGTTCACGTACCGACGGCCCAACGAGATCAGCAGCACGACGGGGGAGTCCTTCCTGGCCGAGGGGCCGACCAACGAGATCCTGGACGTCTACGTGAGTTTCTGAGCCAGTCCTCATTTCTAGGATTGAGGTTAGGGTCATACACTATGATCTTGGTCCAGTTATATGCCTGCTAGGGCTGGACGATATCACCTCAAATCAATATCACGGTTTATTTCACTGTGATTATTATTCATTTGACAATTATTTTCTCGTTTATAATACTGTAAATAAGCTCAGCTATTAAAGCTGGGATATTTCTTCTGATTAAAGAAGACAGAATTCTTATATTATAAAGTATGAACTGAATAAAAAAAAAAAAAATCAAAATAATCTTCATGTACAAGGTTAAATCAATTTCTGTTAATTGTTGATTAATAGCACAGCTCTGACACATACAACATGTAATGAAATGACACCTGTATTATTTATGTGCTAATTTAGAAAAAGAAATACTACGAGAAAATAAATCTAAAAAATACAAATATTTAGAAAAATAAGTTCCCAAAAATTTAATATAAAGCACCTTTGATTGCAGTTTTATGTATGAAATGTGCCTTATAAATACAGTAAATATTATTATTATTATTGTTGTTGTTGCTGTGATTATTACTATTATTATTATTATTATTATTATTATTATTATTGTTGTTGTTGTTGTTGTTGTGATTATTATTATTGTTGTTGTTGTTGTTGTCATTGTTGTTGTGATTATTATTATTGTGACCATTATTATTGTGATTATGATCATTGTGATGATGATGATGATGATGATGATGATGATGATGATTGTTGTTGTTGTTGTGATTATTATTATTGTTGTGATTATATTATTGTGATTATGATCATTGTGATTATTATTATTGTTGTTGTTGTGATTATTATTATTGTGATTATGATCATTATGATTATGATCATTGCGATTATCATTATTATTATCATTGTTGTTGTTGTGATTATTTTTGCGATTAGTATGATTATGATCATTATGATGATGATGATTATCATTGTGATTATTGTTATTATTATTATTATGATTAGTATAATTATGATGATGATGATGATGATGATGATGATGATTAAGTGCATCCCTCTCTTTTCTGTATCACCCTTCAGATGATCTACCAGCAGCCCAATCCTGGAGTACATTATGAATACGTTCTGCCATCAGAGATCACGGCCGCCGTCCCAGATGAAGGTCAGCTCACTGTCTAACTTTCTACTGCCCGTAATGCTTATAGATGTGACTTCATATTGAAACAGGAGCTTTATTTTTATTAAAAGACTGGACCTCGTTCATCACCCACTCAAGAAGAGACTTGTTTATAAAACTCATTCCTTATTTGAGCCTTGTTGTTTGTGCAGAGTATTAGCTTTTATGGTTTTCTTCAACTCTAGGGTTGTTTAAGATTATTTTAAATATTTAAATCAATTAATTTAAGAAAATATTGATGAATGAGGCCCATTGTTTTTCATTTAAATGTCTCAGTAATTACAGGATGTGAGGGTAGTTCAGCTGCTTTTTGTGATTTGATATGGGTGTGAAGTGTATGATATTATCTCATATTGATCGCTGCTTCCTGAACTGAGTCAGAGTAAAATGGTATCGTAGCAGACTCTGTGATATCCACAGACGTGGAATCATTGGCCATTAATGTCGCTATAATATTGTCTCATGATGAAACGTGGGGCCGCAGGTAACGCAGTGAACACAGGGTACGGCAGGACGTCCCACGACGGACACGGACGCGGTCAGCGCCCAGACGGTCCAATTTATCCTCCTCACGTACCGGACAACCGTGTTCCCCCTGCCCAGAGAGAGTACCACTGGAAACTCACCAGCAAGACGGACTGCAGCGCCTCCTGTGGCAAAGGTCAGCAGTGCGCATTTTAGCTTTGACGCGTTTGAAATGATTTTTGTTGTGTGATTTGATGGAGTCAGCGGCGTGTCGGTGTGTTTCCCGCGTAGGCAGCAGGTTTTCTGTGTTCGGCTGCGTCCGCCGAGTTTCCCACGAGCGTGTTTCCGACAGCCTGTGTGACAGCGCTACCAAACCCGACCACCAGGAGGAGCCCTGCAACGTCCAGCCCTGTCCTGCATTGTGAGGACCTTCTCATCACGTGCACACAGTCAGCATGCGTTGTTCGCAGTGTTGGGGAAGCTACGGTCGTCATTCGGCTGTAGCTTCACGACAGATAGACCACTAAGAAAAGTAGTGAAGTTAGTAGCCTCGCTAGTTTTATTTAGCCAGTCCCCAACACTGATTTAACTCACCCGTCTGATCGTCCAGTCTTTGTGGTTATAATGTGACCAGGAGCCGTCGTTACTAACAGCACGTGTTACGCAGTGACGTTGAGAGTTTTTCTGGTTTTCATGACCCGTGTGACAGCTGGGACATCGGGGAGTGGTCGGAGTGCAGTAAGACGTGTGGTCTGGGTCTGCAGCATCGCCAGGTTCTCTGTCGTCAGGTGTACGCCAACCGCACCCTCAACGTCCACGTGAGCCGCTGTCGCCACCTGGAGCGCCCCGAGAGCAGCAGCACCTGCCAGATGAAAATCTGCAGCGAGTGGCAGATCCGCTCCGACTGGAGTCCTGTGAGTCACACCACCTGACACCAACACACACCTCACACCCTGGCACTCCACATCACATCACACCTCCTCACACCATCCCACGCCCCGTCACACCACCGGGCACCCTCTTACACCACCTCATGCTCCCTCACGACATCTCCCCCTACGCCACGCCACGCCACACTACTTCACACCATTTCACACCCTCCTCACCACACACTCTCACTATATCGCAGCTCCTCATGCCCACCTTACGCCATCTTACTTCATATCACACCCCCTCACACCTCGACATACCGCCTCACACCACCTCACACGTTATACCAGGTTACACCAGTTCATACTATATGAATGTGTGTGTGTGTGTGTGTGTGTGTGGTCCCAGTGCTCGGTGCCCTGTGGTGTAGGTCAGAGGTCGCGCGAGGTGCTGTGTGTCAGTAACGTGGGCGATGTGGTGGAGGATGACGAGTGCAACATGAAACTTCGCCCCAGTGACGTGGAGAACTGTGACATGGGGCCGTGTGCCAAGAGCTGGTTCTACACCGACTGGACTGACCGGGTGGGTTCAAATCCCATTTTTACTCCTGCAGAGGAAATGGTGCAAAGCACAACTCCTAGAGATGGAATTTGACGAGTGGAGCATTAGTGCATCTCAGATCGGTCTCTACGGCATGATACGGGGAGGGCAGACATTTTGGCCTGTGATCTCCTTCCGATGGACATAACTTGAGGTCAAATCTGTTTACATTGTTCAACAGCGTTACTAACAGTAGTTTTGTGAAACCAATCACATGCTGAGGGCGTGGCCTATTTGGCTTAAACTGTTGGGGCAGCTGGTGGCGTAACGGTAGAGTGTTGAGCCCCGTGATCAGAAGGTCGCAGGTTTGAGTCCAGAGCCCGTGCTGTGGTGTGTTCACGATGACAAATGATCACTCACAAGGGAATCTGTCCCTGAAATTAGGAAACTCCAGCTGCCCTGAATAAGAGCGTGTGCTAAATGCTGTAAAAGAACTAACTAGTGTTCATTTTGTCGCCCATTTTTTAATTTAGTCTTAGTCTTGTGTCAAAGTTCCTTATTAGTCTTAGTCATATTTAGTCATTCACATATCAGTTTTTGTTAGTCATGTTTTAGTCGACTAAAAGTCTCAACATTTTAGTCTAGTTTTAGTCAAACGAAAACTCAAGGTATTTTAGTCAAGTTTTCGTTAAAACATTTTAGTCTTTTTTATTTCAGAGATGATTTTTGTTTATCATTCCAGTTGAATTGGAACAAACTGCTGGCGCAAACACATGACGGGGGGTCTGGTGGTCTCTTATGTAGACGAAAATGAGGAGGGAGTTTTTGTCTCGCTTTTATTTAATGCAAAACATTTTAGTCTCGTTTTTATTTGTAAACAATAATGCACATTAACACAATCTTAGTAAGTATTTTTAGAACATTGGTGCAGACTCATCATCGTCTCGTCTTAGTCGTGGGAAAGAGGGTCGTTGACGAACACATTTCGTCTCGTCTGACAAAATTAACACTAGAACTAACTCTAAAGCCAAGTATTTGCTGCTTTGTCTCTCTTTTGAACTTTGGTGCTTGGACGCCACTATTGCTGCTATAGTTAAATTACTGTAAAAATAATATTGATTATTAATAAAATAAAAAGATTACTCATTTTAAACTACGTGATTACAGGGTGTGCGTGTATTAATCTGGTGATGGTTGTGTGTGTCCTCAGTGCTCGGCGGAGTGTGGTCTGGGCGTCCGAACACGCAGCCTGGTCTGCCTCAACAACCACGTCGGCAGTCTGCCGCTGGGGGGCTGTGGCTCGGAGCGCCCCCCGGAGGCCCAGGCCTGCAACAGCGGGCCCTGCGAGAGCCGAACCGAGTGGTTCACCGGGGAGTGGAGTCAGGTGAGCCGAGCCGAGTCACAACCACAAACCACCCGCTGCTCGTTTACACACACACACACACACACACACACCTGAATTTACACCAGCGCCTCTTCAGAGTCTCCCTGAGTACCGTTGTGCACTAAAGGGTACTTACAGAGTCAGAGTCAAAGTAAACTGTCATCTCTGCTATATACTGTACAGATATACAGAGACGAGACGACGTGGCTCCGGCTTTCACAGTGTAACAAGAAACAGGGAACAAGAACAAACAGGTCATATAAAATAAACAGTATATAAATAGAATACAAAATATACATTTTAAACTAGAAATGGAATATTAAATATAACTTTAAAATAGAACTAGAAGTAGAGGTAGAGGAGAGACCGTTAGGATGCAGTATTACCTACAAAAGTGGAAGTTGACTTTTACACTGGATGTACAGGAGGTTAGAGACAGTTTCAATATGAAAATTCTATATCCAGTCTATTAATAAAACAGTGTCTCTTAAAAAAGTCTGACTAACATTGAGGTTTGTGCAGATATTATAACAGCAGTGGAGAACCAGAGTCTGTGCTTTGATTATTAGATATGTGCTAAAAGTGTGTTGTCTTTGCACATATTTAAATACTTACATTATACTTTTACTACACTACTTTTATTACACTATAAAAAGTATCATTTGCATTTTGATATGATGATAAAACTACACTTATCAGAAAAAGACGTCATCAATAACATACTTTAGACCGATATGTCAATAAAATGTGTTTAACAGTAATTTTAGTATGTGAAAATGTCAATTTCAAATCGAGAGACGCATAAAATATATATCAGTTATGATAAAAGTTGTGCTTTAGCATTACTAAAGTAAGTTAAAAAAGTGCTCAAAAGTACAATGTATTTAAGACGTATTTTTACATTAATTAATTGTAACTTTAAATTGTAACATTTTAATTCTGCAAAAGTATACTCGATGTGCAGTATTTTATGTCAATATTGTTTTTATGGGGTAATTACAGTGTAAGTATACTTTAGTGTAACTGTTGTTCAAACACTAAAGTGCACACACTCGCTTCAAGTACACTACGTGTTTCAACTCAGTTATTAATTCTACTAAAACACAGCTTCAGATGTCAAAATAGCTCTGAGATGTAGCACTTCATGTGTTTCTGTTGTACTACATTACTTCTTAATTGTGATTTAAAAGCTGTAATAAGATCATCTCATAATAATACACTTTGTTGACGTATGCTGACTGCATTAAGTACACTGTTAAACACACTCGTCTCTCACGAGAGTACACTCATCATCCACCACACATTGTACATGTCGTAACGTCTGCTGCCGAGCAAGTGTGGAGACGTCACAACTTTTATTAAGTGTAGTAACACAGGCTACAGTGGGCAGGAGTTCAGGAATAAAACCGCTGAATGATGTTTTAGTTGCTTTTTGTGACTGGATGTTGTCTCATATTGATCAGAATTGATGAAATGAAATGGAAATCGTATCGTATCAGACTTCGTGATCTCAGCACACGTGGAATCTCCGCTGTAGTGTGTAGTGGTGGTGAAGCTTGGTGAAGCGATACGAGTGTGTGTTGAGGGTGCTGTTTGCTGCTCAGTGCTCGGTGGAGTGCGGTGCAGGCAGCCAGCAGAGGGCAGTGGTGTGTCTGATGCGGAGCGACGAGGGTCACGTGCTGATGCCCAACTACGACTGCTCCTCCCTCGACAAACCCCTCAGCCAACAGAGCTGCCACGTCAAGACCTGCGGAGCGCGGTGGTACCACACCGACTGGAGCGCAGTGAGTCACACACACACACACACTTTAACACAAACCCCAACACAAAAACAGGATTATCGTGACCTGCACACCTATATATCAAGCACAGACACACACTTTCCCTCGAGGACCCACCTCTTTGTTGAGTGTATAAAGCCAGCCGAGCTCCTGGCCTCTGTGCTGGTGTGTGCAGTGTTCTCGGAGCTGCGAGGGCGGGTTCCGGGTGCGAGAAGTGCGATGTCTCTCTGATGAAATGATGCCGAGTGAGGGATGTGAGCACAAAACGAAACCAGAGGAGAAGGAGGAGTGCAACCCTCAACCCTGCATACCTCACGTCGGTCAGTCTCACGCTCACACGTGTATACACACTTGTCATGATAGTCTTCAGCTGTACTTTATACTGTATGGACTACATCATAGTGACGTTGCTTGGTGACTTTCTGGCTGCAGCATCAAAATTATAGTTAAAAAGAACAGCCACATAACATTCTGCTCTTAGTCATGATTCAGGAAACGTGATTTCATTTGCAGCTCTTGTGTCAAGGAGATGTGCTAATGAAATGGGAAGAGAACACTCTCCAACGTTTAGTCAGAAGATCTCACGGTTGGATTTGGTTCTGGTCTTGGAGATGAGATGACTGCATGAGATGAACAGCTGGAAGTGTCCCAACACATTTTTGTAAACCAAGAGATGTCCTTGTTAATCCACAACACTTCATCTATCCGTTTGTGTTTGTGTTCCAGATGAAAACTGTAAAGACAAGCACTTCAACTGCAACGTGGTGGTGCAGGCGCGGCTCTGCGTGTATCACTACTACAAAACGGCCTGCTGCGCCTCCTGCAGTCGCGTGGCTCAGCGAGAGACGCTACCGCCGCTTTCCAGGAGCTACAGATAGACACTCACACGATAAACCAGACGAAAAACTGAAAAATCTGCTGCTGTTGGATCACGGAACGGTCACGGGCACAGCGCAGAGAGACGCCCCCTTTTTAACAGAAGGCTGGGAAGGTGTTTTGAGAAACGAGTGAATAGTTAAAGGACAAATAACGTCAATCCACGAGCCAGAGAAACGGAGCAGAGCTTCATCAACTCAGAGCTGGAGTTCCTGATTTTGGATCACGGATGAGGACGGAGTGACCGGATTTCCACACAGGAATGTGTTTTGATGGGACACGTGCCAAAATCATACAGCAGCGCTGACCGTGATAACTCACCTGAACCCTGACAATGGAGACTCGGTATTACAGCCTGGAGAAGGTCTTCATTCTGGTCCTTCAGAGGACGTTTCCTGCACACATCCTAAAGGGAATGTAAATGAACTCAAGTTTTACATGCTCAGGAGAAAATATCAACTGATAACATATCACCTGCAAATGAGAAAATATTGCATGACATAATAAGCAAATGAGTTCTGGTCTTGACGTGTGTCATGCAGGTATATAATATTCAGTGAGCGTGTTGCGTTCTCGCTGTGTGTGTTCTGGTGAGGACTCAGTGCTGTCTCGTGAGCGTGCACTGCTTTCATGTGTGGTCAACACTTTCACGTGTCTTCTTCAGGGCTCTCTGTTCTTCTGCATTATGTCCAGTGTGTTTGAGATGATCTCAGTGTATATAATCCAGTGTGTGCTGTACAGAATGCTTTAATAACTTATTTCTGGAAGTGTCTAACAAGGATGTGTACTTTAGATCATGGTGTGTGGTTCAGATCAGATTCACACTAGAGTCACAATATGGACCAAACTCCAGATGTTATTCTTCAGTTGTTGTAACAGTTCAAATGTCTGTGTCGTTCCTCAACGTGTATTAATGTAATCACACTATGACGCACAGCAGCTTGAACGTGTTTTAAAACTAAATGTTCTGCTTCATCTTTGTGTGTCAGCAACAGAGTTGGACGTCCATGATATTTCAAGTGTTGTCTGGACGTGACGTCCTGAGTGTTGTAAGGGGAAATTCTGAACGATCAACTTGCTCAGTGGACAGTAAAGCGTGTGTTGTCTTCAGCGGTTCAGGGTTTGAGGAGAGTAAGAGTGGGTGGAATCTGCTTTAATGAAGGTGCAGTAGTAGTGTTTGTGTGGAGAGGGTTAGCAGCAGCAGTGCTGTGTTGTAAGTGACGCCAGCAGATCAAATGTTATCAGTGGAGGTGTGTTCAGTGTTGGGGAGTAACGAGTTACATGTAACAAAATTACATAATTCAGTTACAAATTAAGAGTACCAGTAATCAGCTACATCACTTTGATAAAATGTGTAATTAAATTACAGTTACTTTCAGGAAATATTCAGGATTACAATTTCAGTTACATCTCAATATCTTCTGCAGAAACATTGGCTATATGTTTAATAATATTATTGTTTTGCCATTTTTTCTTGTGCACAACATCCTCCATTTACAGCTGAAAGTCTGATACTATTCCCATATGTCTAATTGGTTCTTATCATGTTTGAATTTGCAACGCCCACTTGCTGCTGGATCTACAGCCTACAAGCGTCTGAGCTGCAGTTGTGAGGAGGCCTGCAATGCCAGATAGGAACTACGATGTAGGCCTGGCCCACTGCAGGAAATAAGAATGAGCTGTAGTGAGCAGACGCTATATGCACAATCAGTCCCACACGAACAGACAGCTGCTTATTCAGTGATGTTCACCAAATGTTGAATGTTTGATTTAACAGGCATAGGTATTGAAAGATCAGCATGATCTCACAGTAGAGCGGTGTTGAGGTGGTGAAGTCCGACACGGCTGTGGCTGTGTTGAGGGAGTGTAAAAGGATTTTGACAGCAGTCAGTGTTGAGTAATGCTGTAAGGTTAACCAGGTTTCAAAAACTGAAAATGGCTGACAGTTGAGAAAATTTATTCAAAATGTAGAAAAGTAATCAAATGTAATTAGTTACATTACTTTGTTGAAGTAATTGAAATAGCTACACTACCATTACATTTTAGATAGGGTAACTTGTAATTGTAACACATTACATTTCCAAAGTAGCTTTC
This sequence comes from Distichodus sexfasciatus, assembly GCA_032718565.1. Lineage (NCBI taxonomy): Eukaryota > Metazoa > Chordata > Actinopteri > Characiformes > Distichodontidae > Distichodus > Distichodus sexfasciatus. Next base: position 280,675 of record JAVGVS010000456.1, on the reverse strand, counting down.
CCAACACTGGGTGTGGTAGCGCTCATGCTTCTGAGAATAAAATCTATATTTGTATATGTGATACATTTCCTGGTAACTAACTTATCTAGTTTGTATTTATATTTATCAATGTCTGTTTTGAAGTGTTAATGTCACTTTTCCTCTCACTCATCCTGATCTGTTCAGTGTCACTGTTCCACAGAATAAAAAGTGACTTCATATCAAATCCTGAGTGTAAAAATACAAGCTTCTTTAATTAAAAACACGTTTTAAATGATTTTTCTGATAATAGGCATTTTGATGATTAATGTGATTACACTTCACACAAATGATGTGATAAATGTGGTTATTACATGACATGATAAAACATGAGAAACATCCCGATGTGAAAATAAAAGATCGTACAGACGCAGTAAGTCAACTTCACTAATAATGCTCATTTTCAGCCAGTGTTCAGTGTTCTAAGTGCTGTATATTCAGTAAGCATTTACATTGAGTAAAACTGAGTAGAAAAGTAATAACACCATTATCTTCTGTTTAAGATGCAGCTGCAACACTAAAAACAATCAAGGACAGGAATAATGTGTTGTCTTTTAGTGCAAGTCAATGCCAGTTCTGGACTATTTCTAGTCAATGGCTTGAGTTACTGTCAACATGCTGGACACTAGAAGAGCTGAACACAGTAGCATGACTTTCATCATGGTATAGTTGGAGGAATCAGTCCTGTCCGTTGAGACCCTCATACAGTAACCCATTTAAAGATGAAAAGAAAATGTCCGCAGTTGGTGAAGGTTGTCACTGGTTTTCTCGTCTTAATCTGCGGTTCTCCAGCCCAAGTTCCTGCATGCGAGTGACCAGGTCCTCGTTCGCTGCAGGTAGCTCCTCGTTCGCTGCAGGTAGTGCCTCGTTCGCTGCAAGCAGTAGATTCTGCGTGTTGATGACTTCCTGGTGGAGCCGAGGAAAGTCACGACAAAATCTGATGAGTTCATCCAGGTGTCCTGAGATGTTGATCACCTCTATTCGTTTTTTCTGATGGAGATTCCTGACGGTGCGCTGTGCATACATTTTGTATTCGTAAGTGCGGTCAGTGATGATCCTCATCCATTTGGAACCGTTAGACGGTGTGAAGAGCAGCACGTGCAGTTTATTCTGATATATTCTGAAGAGAACATCCACAGTTCGTTCCAGCTTTAGCTCTCGGATTTGCTTTCTCTGATTAAATGAAAGTCGTTCGTTGGGATTATACATGTCCCTGACACTGCCTGGAGGTGGCATCTTTGCCATCGTCGTAGATTTGGGTTGAGAGCCGCTCTCTTAAAACTGGCTTTTGGTTGAGGCGTCTCCTTTAATAGTGGTTTAAAGAGGGCGGGGAAATCGAATCCGAAACCAACATGCCCTTCTGAGAAAAGGAGTTGCTGTGCATTATCAGAGACTTGTCTGGGGACAGGAATTTTGGACAGCAAGTTTGCTTCGCATGGTGGAAACATTCTGTAGGTGTGGTTTGTAGAAGAAAAAATTTCCTGGCTTGAGGATCATGATGACACATTGCTGTGATGTTCTTTGTTTCGTAATCCCTCTGTTTTCTACACACTGGAGCACTTTACATCGCTGTTTTGCTCTGTTGAAAGGTCTCACTTTACTACGTCTCTATTTGAGAGTGTAATTAAGCCGTTATTCCCCACAGTGTGTACAGAAATCTGCTCATACATCGTGAATCTCAACATTTGGAATTTTCCTGGATTTCACTTGTAAATCCATGCCACTGGTCATGCTTTTTGGAACATGTGCTCAAATGAAGAAACATAAGTACAGCTTTGTGATTTTAACCCAAGTAAAAGGGGAGTTGAGGTGTGCAGTGAGGTCTGTAACCAGATTACTGCACACTGCACTGGACTATGGGACATGAGATTTTGATGTGAACTGGTTTCTCAGAAAACATGCTTTGTAGAGGAAGTGATGAGGGCTGACGAGGGCTGTTCATCCAGCAGTGCAAGTTAGACATGAACAACACATCTTACTTGAAATATGAGTGAAAGACTCACACCTCATTTGGTTTTGACAGAGCATTATTAGATGCATAACTTGTGTGGAAACAAGAGGAAACGAGGGCTGAATAAACTTCACTTTCCCCTCGTCTTAACCTTTTTATTTTGCTATTTGGAGAGAAACATGAAATTTGGAGCATCAATTAAGATTCCACACACCACTGCACAACGACTTTCAACAGCTATCAAGTGAGTGCTGCTGTAGAACATGAACCACTCCACCAAACCCACACTACAAAAGAGGAGAAATCGTTTCAACCCTACCTTAATACAGCTGAAGACTTAGTTTGGCGGATGAATCTCCTCAAAAGACCATCCTTCCACTCTCGTTTCAACTTGCTGCTCAGATCATGATCATGATCATCATCACCACCATCATCATCATCGTGGCCTCAGAAAACTTTGCTCCTCAAGACATAAGAGTCTAAACCCAGACATGACGCCACAATTAACAGCACAAACACAACTCTAGCAGAGTGACTCTGAGACACACCTGGTACATCTGGTGATTTCCTGTAAATGCAGGCTGTGTAGAAGCATCACGATTCCCCTAAAGCCACATCTCCAGTTAAAACTACAGAGGAACATTCACAACTCGTCCTCGTTTACAGCTCATCTCCACGAGACACAACAAGGCCGGACAGTGTGATATATTTTTAAAATGCTGTTTATTTAAAGAGTAAGTTACATAATCACATGCAGAAACTGGAAAATCATTAACATGAACATTTTATAACACGCATCATGATTTTACTGAGCTCTTGATGAAGAGTTTTGCTTTTAAAACATCAGAAAAATAGACATTTCCATTATAAAATAAAGATCATAAAAAAGATTATAAAGATTTTCCTTCATAACACAAAGCATGCTGTGTTTAACTGGATAAGATACTGACTAACATGAGGCAGGCATAAAGAACATGATGATTAAACACTGGTATTAACGTTATGAGAAGTGTGTGAGTATTTAATGGTGAAGTTAAGATATTCTTCATGTTTCCCACAGTGTGATGGGTAGAGATCCGGGCTCTCATTTATAACCCTCACGTTCTACACTAATCCACATAAACTATCAATGTGCACATTTTGTCCCGTGAATCTGAACTTTTTGGTGAATCATGGCCTGTTCACACGTGTGTGGATATTTTTTATAAATGCATGTTTTACACGTTTGGGTCGTTCGTTTACAACGTAGCCACAGAATACAGCGTTTGGAAAATCTTCATGTTGGAGTGCGTTTTAAAAGCTGTGCTTGAGGAGGTTAAAACTGGTCATTATCTTAATCCCTAGTGGGGTCACGGACCGAGTCTTATCCCGGGTTTACTACGGGCACGACACACCGCAGCGCGCACAGGGGTTTCGTTCCCTTCATTTTAATTAACTGTTAACAAATAATTATATAATCAAATAATTATAAAGGGGGAAAATGACAACTTCTTTCCACAACTTCACTGCAACAAAACACCTAAAAACACAGCAACTTTCAACACAATTTCTTTTAGAAAAGCTGCAGCAAAATCAGGAATTTTAGGCCGAAACAATATCAGACGAGGCTGTGAAATCCTGCAGGGACTAAATATTTTCAGTTTTCTGTTTGTAAAAGACTCAGATATTAACGGATTTGTATCGTATGAGCAGATACGGCAAATTTACAGTATCAGTATTGTACATAAAAAAGTGGTATTAGTGCCATGTCTCATTAAAACTACAGTTTGGGAACTAAGAGTACCTTCTGATGTAAAGGTGAACCACACCTCTACAGCCGGCTCAACAACTCTCCACCTCGTCTCAACTTCCTGCACTTCCTGTTTATTACCATCATGAATAAACATTTCTCTGGATTAACCTGAACACATTCATCTGCACAGTGATTTGCACGGTTACTGTCACTGCTTGATTTCTATGCAGCAATATTCATGAGGTTTTTGCACCGACCGATGAACATGAGGCTGATCCACGTAAAGCGAGATTTAGAGCGAAGTGAACACGGCCTGCAGGTTTGTGTATTCAGTTTGATACTTTTTTGGCACATCACTCCACGTTTATAAATGAGACCCCGTTACACACACATTATGATTTTCAACTTTATTTTCCTTTTCCTTTCTGTTGTAATTTCTCATAGTTTATGCAAAAAGCAGCTCAAATCAAAGAAGCAGAATAACTGACGTACATCTTCATGATTTCAACGTTTTGAGATTGAGAGATAAAATTTGAGATTAGTTAGTGAGGCCTGATACTGCACGTTACAGGGCCAAATTTCTGCCCCACATCATTTAGATTCTGTTTTTCTTGTTTGGACACCGGACCCCCAGCATGACGTGGCAGTAAGGATACGTTCTGATTGTTGGTGGTGTGTTTAGAACTTCTGACTGCTGACCACAGGGCTGAAGGACTTCTCCGACGCGCCGGCCATGAAGGCCTCGATCTCCTCCACCGTTCGGGGAACGCAGGTCAGCAGCTCCACCCCATCTGCCGTCACGGCAACGTCGTCCTCGATGCGGACCTGATGGACGTTTACATAGAAAATAACACAAATTAAACTTGGTTATGAAGTCACACAGACGCCATAAAACACTTTCAACTGGTGTTTCTGAATATCGTTTGGGAGGGTTTTGAAAATGTGACAGAGGTATGGACTTTCAGCTTTAACCGGGGCATTGCACCAAGCTTCTGGAAACCACAGACCACTATGATGGTGCCGCGGTTCCCGAAATAGAGCCACTTGCAGCTAGATGCGTTTTCCCCATGTAAAGAGGGCAGAAATGAGGTGTTAAGAGTGTTGAGAGTAACTAGTGCCGACCCCTCCGAAGCGGCGGAAGCGCGTCAGGACGTCATTGTTGATGAATTGGCACTGGTTGGGAGATGCGAGAGCCTGGTCCAGCAGGTGGTCGATGAAGTAGATGCCGGGCTCCACCGTCAGCACCATGCGCTCCTTCAGCACCCGGCCCGTACGCAGACTCTTCAAACCCGGCTCGTCGATGCGCTCCACGCCCTGAACAAGAAATGTTCAAGAAACAGGAAGTGCTTAGCCAGGCGATATGACACATGACCAAAACCAGAAACACGTGCTGATACTTCTTCCCATCCACTTGTACTTAAAAATGTCCCATATTTACCGTTACTCATTTTATATTAGTTTTAAAGTTGAGTGCCATATGCAGCTGACCTCAGGATATCCTCCCACGTCGTGCACGTCGATGCCCAGCAGGTGTCCGAGTCCGTGTGGCATGAAGACGGCGCCCAGGTGCACCTTCAGCATGTCGACCACGTCACCGCGCAGCACGCCCAGCTTCAGCAGCTCCTCCAGGTGAACACGGTCAGCCAGACGGTGCATGTCGCTCCACTTCACACCTGAACACCACAAATGATCCCTCACAGTTTATCTGGTAAGGGAGTTGCACCCCATGACCAGAAGGTCGCCGGTTCATGTCCTGGAGCAGGTACTCAAGAGCACGGTACCGTCCCTAAGCACAGCTGGAATTGATATTGTTATTAAAGGACAGCTTTGGTCAATTTCAACGTTTAGCTCTATCGTTCAGTATCACGCAGTGCTGTCAGCAGCAACATCAACAACAACAATTGGTGCCGCCTACACCCACTCATGCTCCTTGTAGTTTCACAGTTTAGTGATGTTACAAAATGCTTATTTACAATGATTTAAAGTTAAATTCAAATAAGGGAACAGTATTTATAAACAACACAGTTAAATAAAGTTGTGTTGGTGTTTGTAAAATTCTCAATTTTGAGAGATTTTCTTATTTTTCCGCTAACGAGCACTAATCAGTATCGACATCGTCCTGAAGAACCCATCAGTCGATCTCTAGTTCAAACTGCATCTGTTTGCTGGTGTTCTGATTCCGTTCTTGTGACGTACTCGAGCTACTGCTCCTCTCATCAAGCGTGAATAAACAAGACGCTTCTGCAGATGAAAATATTCTCATGATGGTTTTTCTCTGTGAGACGTACCGGGTTTCATGGCGGCCAGGACGGCTCGGGAGGACTTCAGCACGGCGTTGTAAACGGCCCTCTGGTCGGCGGTGAACTTGCCATTGGCCGGGAAGGAGCAGGTGATGTCGGAGCTGTAGCAGTAGTACTCTCCCCCCATGTCAAACAGGCTAACAAACACAAAGGGGGGGATAACGACAGTTTTTAGGACTTTGTGAGGGCAGTAAGGGTCAGTGAGGGCTTGTGTTGTGGTTCTGGAGCTGCTCCTGTCATTGGAGACCACTTTAAACTTATCAGCCAATTATGCAGAACTGAAACTGGACAAATCTAGCGCCTGTTCTAAATTCCGGCACTGCCACCAGCGGTGGGTCACTACTTCCTTCAGCACTAGCCAACAGCTGGCAAAGGTACCAGGTACCCCTGAGCAATTCATTACTGGACAGCAGTGGCCTTCAGTCTGGACCATGAGGCTTTGCAGCTGTATTTCACTTTATTCCACAGGAGATTAAATTACTGCACTCTGAGTTTCCGATAAGCAGATCTCTGGAACACCAGACAGCACTTTTTTAGCTTCACTTGCGTAAACTGAGAGTCGTAAAAAATCCAGCTTGTTCCCAAAAAAGCCCTGGTGCTGAGTTCCTCAACTTAGACGTGGCACTAATTACTGCAGATCAGCACTTTGCTCTTTAAACCTCTTCCACATCTGAGCGCTAGATGGAGCTGGATCTCACGCCTCTAACAGCATCGTGACCCAACATGACGAGAAGAGAAAACACAAGACGAAATTTCCACCACCAGGGGGAGATGTTTCACCACTAACGGAACACAAACACACGGATGCCGAACGCTGAATGAGACTATCGGTCAAATTTAGGGAGTGCAGATTGCCTGGTTCTTTGTAGAAATGAAATACACACTACAATCTCCACCTCCAGCACACACACACCTCAACGAGCATCTTTATTGCCGTTCTTCTGTAGACCGTTAATCTCTTGTACTGTTATGCACCAGCAATAAGCATAAATCCTAGTGTGCGGATGAGTTAAAGAGGCAGGTGGAGAAACATTTCCCAAATAAATGAACAAAAACAAGCAGTAAAACCAACAGGAAGAGGCTGAGTTTTGCTCTTTACAGAATCACTAACATGAGAGAACATGAGGACTTTGGGCTTCTACTCACCACATGTCTCCGTCCTGGATGGTTTTGTCGTTTGGAGCTCCGGCGTGGCCGTAATGCAGGATGGAGGAGTTGTGTCCACTGTGGACACATGAGGAATCGTTAAGTATCTGCACATTTTTGATATGCAAATTCAATGACTTTTAAGACCTTTTCAAGACCTCTAAGAAGAAAAATTAAGATCATCACGGCAGCAAAAACCCCACAATAGCCTAGAATTTAGCTGATTTCAACAAGGCACATATTTAACAGCTCTGACATAAAACTGCCTTCGAATGATAAAATATTATGGCTGTGTGCAAACAAGCGCAGAAAGTAAAATACTCCAAAAGTGCACAGAACACAAATATATTTGTTTCCACCGACTCACTGTTGATGTGTTAGGAGCTGCAGTTCAGTAGCCTTCTGTTCAACATCTGCATTTGACCCACCAACTGCTCTTTCTTCAAGCTGCCTTCGTTCACTCTTCAGATAAGCTCCCTTTTAACGTACAGAGCGAGTCCAAATCGTGCAAGATGAGCGGTTTTGTCCCTAACACAAGTAAATGTTTTGGCGTAGTGTGAGTCGGGGAACACTGCCCTAAAGACGGTGTGAATGTCATCATTAGACGTACAGGAGTGATGTCGGCTAACCGTTTGCAAAACCCATAGCACTTCTGCTTTCAGTGTGTCGGCTGCACGGATTAAAGCAAAAAAAATCATGACTGAAATTATTTTTAAAAGTTTTTTAAAAACAAATGCTCCGTGTCGCGGGCCCATACCACATCGGCCATGCATCACATTTTCAACGCTGTGTTGTCCATTATCCCCTAAGCCCCTAATTGAATTACATTTACATAACTATAACAATAATTCAAGCGAAGGCAATACGTTCCATTCCGATCTTTTTTGAAAATGTAAGATATACTACTACTAGCCTATTATTATGCAACTATCCATTCTTTTTGTAATTGAGTATTCTACTGATTTTTTTTCATCGACTAATCGGATAAAATCCTTTTTCAAAAACAGAAAAAAGACAATACCTTTGTTTTTAGGCTTATTCTAGTGTGTGTGTAGCAGTTATCCACACACGCTTCATGTTGTTGTGTTCAGGACGTCCTGCACTACTCACATTTGTCATAGTTTGATGCGTGAATGCTAACAGTTGTGAAATCAGCACAGTTCTGATAAAATCTGATTGTAGATATAACTACTGAAACACTAAGAACACTGTTTAATCGTTGAGTTGCCGAGTTTTTATTATGCATTCTATGGCTTAACTTTCTATTGCAGAAACACTTTTTTACCCATTTGCTGTCCATCAGAATATTGAATAATTTGTAAATAAATGTTGTATATTTCTTCTTACTTATTGATTACACTATAACATTATAAAATGTTTTTTTTAAAAAATCTGATCAATTGAAAATGAAGAAAAACTGAAGTTTTGTGTCATTTTTGAACCAATCTGGTCAACAAAATGAGCTGGACTTTCTGGAAGACAACTTAATTTCCCACAATCCCCTGTGCGCCCCCCGGAGCAGCGTCGCATTAAAGCGTTGGGCATGAGTACCGAAAAAAACTAGGGGAAATCTAGGGTAAAATCTCAGTAAACTACTGTATCGTGAGTAGAACGCTATTAGTTATAATATTTACTTAATGAAATATGCGTTGTGTGTGTAATAAAGGGGACGTCTGAACTGAACTGGAGCGTTTTAGTAAGTAATGGAGCTCAGGCACGTGCTCACAAACGCGTTCTTATGCATTTACTTCTGGTTTTGTGAACGGAACATATCACGAATACTTTCACATACAGAGGGATCAGGTCTTGTCTTGATCGCACCACTGAAAACGTTGTGCGTCATTAATAAGCGTCCGTCTGAAACACATGAGGTGCATGCTCTAGTGAGTCAAATGAATTAAACCAAGCTTCGGTTATAGAAAAATTTGTCATCAAATTATTTGAGCATCTGGTCAAACGCTTCCAGCTTCTAGCCCCATTATTATTATTATTATTACATTAATATTATTATTATTATTATTATTATTATTATTATTATTATTATTATTATTATTATTATTATTGTAAGAGATACCCCAAGGCAAAGAAGAATCCTGTGCCGCTTCACCTCTGCAGATCTGGTCTTTGTTTGGGACATTAAAAATCCTTTGAGTCTGATCGGCACTAAAACGCTAAATTATCTTCTCCTTACTATGAAGTTTCAGCATCCAACAAGACCGGAAATAGCTTGCAGCCCGTAGGCTACTCAAGAGCCGGGCCAATGTTTAAGCCAACTGCCCAAAACCATACGTTTATTTTATTTTAGGAAGAATAATTAAATCGCATTAAACCAAAGAAAAGCTCTTCCAGAATTTTTAGGGGAAAATAATGCGAATCGAAACAGATCGTTGCTTCATTTCGCCCTAGAATTAATTCTCCAGACCTTTCAATACTTTTCAAGGCCTTAAAAAACATTTAAAAAATGTAAGACTTTTTAATACGTTTCGAGGATCCATGAGCTTCAAATTGTTGCTCATCGCCATCAGAAAATCCTAAAATTGAACTACTTAACTCTGGGGACTAGGGCTGCAACTAACAATTATTTTTTAATCAATTATCTGACTATAATTTTTTTTCATTAACGATTATTAACGAATAAAAAGGAAAAACCCATTTAATTCCAGCATTTTTTACATTTTCCATATTATTTTTGACTCTAAAATTATAAAATGATTAAAAGTATTAAAAAAATGAAGAAATATAGAAGTTTCATTATTTTTAAAGTAGTTTGGACTCATTTTGTCCTATAACTCTTTTTTGACTCATTTCTGGAAGAGAACTACATTTTTGTGCGAGACGATGTTCCACATGAGAGTCATGTCACAGTAACGAGGGACACATGTGTCAGAACACCACCGAAAAATATGTAGTAAATATTTTCAGTTCACTCTGAACGGCCAAAAAAAAAAATCTGCACAATCAAAGCAGGCGCCGTGCTCTCAGGAAGGCAGTGCGTCCGGTCTGGAGCTGACCTCGGGGTGTCCAGGTGCAGCTAAAACCGTCCGGAATTCTCCCCACGGCACCGCCTAATTTTATCTGACCGCCCAGGCTGCAAGAGAGGACCAAGATTTGGCCGGACAAAGCCAGCTTTGAACTGCAAAGCCGTAAAAGCCTGCAGGAGCCGGGAGGGAACAGGAGCTAGGAAGAACCCCTGATGGAGAGCCACTGCCCACCTCCGCCCCTCTCTGGAGAAGAGCAATAACTATACTTCCCCAGCTGACTGCAAAGTTAAAACTCAAGACTCTGCTTCTACTGCTGTGTTTATTTTAACGATGGATCTCAATTCTCAAAATTCCCAGATCGATTCCAGAATTCCAACGACAGGTAGGGTATGAGTGTGGAAGTGTAGAGACTCTCTTGACCTGCAGGTGGAGCTCTAACTGCACTGACCACTTCTCCTGACATTTAATGGAACTTTCACAAGCAAAAAGCATGTTTGTATTTGCTCAACTCTGCCTACACGCGCTTAGATCTACAGAACTCCACAGCTGCCACAATGCCACAGCTATTTTACAGAATAAAATGTGGAGTTTGACCACAAGTCACCAGAGCTATGCAAAAAGCAACATTTTCAATGGCGTAAAAAGCATCGTGGTATAATAGGATAGAGGTGAGCAAAAAATAGATTCATTGAAGAATCGCGATTCTATCTTCTACCCATTCAAAAATCGATCTATATTTATTCTGATATCTGCACTTCGCCAAACCAAATATAGCAGCTCTTATTTGGTTTTATTTAATTTTATTTTATGTAAAGCGTTAATTTAAGTTTTTAATTTAAGCTGAAGGTTTGCAGTTTATATTTGCAACAGTTTATATTTTTGTAATGCTAATTTAACTATTATCTCAGGGCTGTATTTCTATCAGACTGATGGAAAATTAAAAAATGACAGACGTTGAATAGAGAGAATCGTTGAATTGAGAATCGCTGAATCTAATCACATGAGCCCAAGAATCGAAAAATCAATTGAATCAGGAGGTTTTCTGAATCGCATAAACTTAAATATTAGAGTGCTGCTAAACGCTTTTAACCAATATAACAGAATTTGCAGAAACGTACTATACTGTGATATAACAGGATATGAAATGACATCGGGACATGAGATTTTGGTCATGTTCCACTGCCCTAATTACAGGTGTGGTGTTAAGTAGAAATTTTTCAAGTAGAGAGCAGGCTTCAGTCAGACCAACATCTGTGCTGGAAGAACTTTGTCTTACGATTAAAAAGTCTGTGTGTAAATGTGTTGACGCTTCTAGAACATGAGCCTCATTCACAACCCTGACATAACACAACACCCACATTAATACTGAATATTCAGAATAAAAATGAGCTTGTGAACAGTAACGTGAACGAGACGAAGCTCGATACTGAAAACTTTTCTTTTCTGAAGGATTTTGGAGAGCTGTAACTTCTGCACGCGGGAGTTTAGCAAGTTTATCATTTCAGGTGTTGAGGCGACTTTTTATGCGACGCGGCAGGTTTGTGGACGAGTTCTTACCTTCCACAGATGCAGGTGTAGGAGGTGTGACGCATCCCACTGTATGAAAGCAGTAGTGCTACCAGGCTGCAACACACAACACACACACACACACACACACACACACACACACATCGCAAACACACTTGACCAGACCCAACCACATCGACTCTAATCCAAAATAAAAGCTAATTAAAAAGAGAGAAGTGAAAATCAATCAATAATGAATTTTTCCATCATGTCGGCTCTCCCTCTGCCTCAAGCAGGCATTCATGTTTTACATCACACATCTTTTATGCAAAATACAACACACAACTCTAGAAAAATAACCCCAACTATGTGAAGTGACAGTACAAAGAGGCTTAGAAGCAGCATCTCCGCACTACTTCACATTTGAATGCAAACGCAGGTGCAAATCCTACTCTTTTCATCTCATTTCTAGCTGTAAAGCCGGGTCTCGCAGTGTTTTATTTGCTAATAGATGCTACAGTATTTTGGTGTTTGTAATATTCATACCCAGAGAGGCTAAATTATGCAAATAAAGCTCCAAATCAAAAAATAATTTGTTTACTGGCGAGTATCCTGAGCGCTGGCTCTGCGGCTGTATCGCCTATAAGAAACAAACACAAGTCATTTGGAGAAAATACATACCCAGGGCAAGCATAACCTGCTGATAACGTCCAGCGTCCAGACGCTCCAATGGGGAGTGGAGTTATTCATGTTGCACTTGAAATAAACAAATTCCATTCTCTCTGCATACTCAGAAAATGAAACGTGATAGTGAGGTATTAATGTATGACGCGTCTCTCTCACAAGACATAATCCAGAAGTGAAACTCAGCTGTGCAACATAAAGACATAGTTTCACAGCTCTAGAAGACTGTCTGATTTGTACACTGTGTGCTGTGTAGGGTTTGGCCGATACGCTGTCCTTCAGGGCTGATACTGATCTTTACTAACCAAGAAGAGTAATAACAATCAAGTTATTCAAAATGCTCGGTGACGTTGAGAAGCCTGCACAGCGCGCATTATGGAGTATTTTATTTCTCCCGGCCGCCAGGGGGCGCTTGCAGGGTTTTAACCTTCAAGGGAGCATGAAAGAGGAAGCGGTAGCTAGGCTAGGCTAGGCTAGCAACAATAGCGCCTGATGACATGCTGAGAAACCCACGTGCCCAACCGTGCCTGGGATCTGGTGTATGTAAGAAGGTGTTTGTTACAATTTGTTTCCAAAACTATAATAAAAAACTATTAACGAGTTATTACCTTGTGCTCAAATGGAAATAAAATCAGAAAAGACACATATTGTTTTTGTAATTTCAGTTTTGGCTATTAATGTTGAAAAAGTAAGTGTGAAACCTTGTGGTAACTAAAGAGAAGCGTCGTGATCCGGCGAGATCTCAACAGAGCACGCTCCCGAGGCCTGGATGATGGTTCTGCAGCTCCACATATTCATATAAATATCTACAAAAGGCAGATACGCCTCCTCACACACCACACACCACCATGTGCATCTCAGAGCCGGGAGCTGTAGAGAACGCTGCCTCCAGCCGAGTAACAGGCCGAGGGAGAGGGAGTTACAGAGAATAACAAAGTTACAGAGAGAGAGAGAGAGATGAAGTGAGAGCTGAAGATGACAGAAACAGCAAAGCAACTCCTCCCTAAAGACAAAAGAACAAAAGAGACTTCTACATAAACCAGCACAGCCCAATTAGCCCTATAGCGAATATAGTGTGTGTGTGTGTCTAGATGCTGTCTTTATAGAGACCAGAAAAGCTTGAGATTGTCCATTTTTGGTGGTTTTAGAAGACATTTTATTATGTTTGTATGTGAGCCTGGTCCCTGCCAAAGACAAAAACCGGCCTGTGTGTGTGTGTGTGTATGGTTGGCGAGCACCTGATCATTCCCTAACACACAGGAAAATGTGGAAAACGTGTCACTTCTTGTGTGAATATTTTGATATGTGAAAAGGTCCTTGATAAAGATTAGTGTTGCTGTGTGTTTTGACCTAAAACCTGAAATTAGCCTAGCTGTTTTCCTGGTGTATGAGGACAATCGTCATACGGAAAACTGCTGAGGAAAAAAGTGTGATTTGTGTGTGTGTGTGTTATGGGTGGAATGAGGAAGAACACAGAACAATCTTTACGCGAGCCTGACAACCAGCAGAAGCACAAACACAGCTGGAAACTCAGAAACCTAGAGAGAAACAGAGAGATGGAGAGAGACAGGGAGAGAGAGAGAGAGACAATAAGAGAGAGGGAGAGAGAGAGAGAGAGATAGAGAGACAATAAGAGAGAGAGAGAGAAAGAGAGAAAAGATAGAATAGAGAAGAAAGAAGAGAGAGAAAAGAGAGGATAAAGGGGAGAGAGAGAGAGAGAGAGAGAGATACTAGAGAGAGAGAGAGAGAGAGAGAGAGAGAGAGAGAGACAATAAGAGAGAGAGAGACAATGAGAGAGACACAATGAGAGAGAGACACACACAATGAGACAGAGAGAGAGAGAGAGAGAGAGAGAGAGAGAATAAGAGAGAGAGACTGAAGGAGAGAGGAAACAAACTAAACTCCAGAACTGAGCGTTGCTCAAACATTCAAACTTTTATGATTTTCTTTCCCTGTCAAAGCCCTTTCAAGTCGGCCGGTGCAGTAGCAGCAAACGCTGTGCATCATCTTCCACCCAGATTAAAAAAATAAAACTCCAACCACGGCTCAGAAGCCTTTCAAACATTTCCGGACCTTTAAACATGCTTCTTCCCTCGCTCTAATCAGGACGAGGGCGAGCGGATCAAACGGCCGGGTCTTTCACACCGCACACACATCCAACTCGGGGCAGAAAACACAAGACCTCACACAGCAGCTGCAGAGAGCGAGTCGGGGAAAAGAGCTGTTTAACTTCCCGAAGCGTAGCCCCGTTAGTCATGTTTTATACAGAAATACCAGCAGAGGAAGATGAGCCGCCCTAATTGATGCCAATTCCACTCTTCATGGCGCGCTCCTTGGGAAATAACGCTGGACAGGAGGAGGAAGAGGGAGAGTTTTATGCTCACAATGCGGGACTAAAACTCATCTCTAAGTGCTGTAAATGTACACAGTGCAGCACAACCAAATGTCACCTCTGCATCTGACCCATCCGTGAAGGAGCAGTGGGCAGCTAACAAGGGCAGCGCCCGGGGAGCAGTGCTTGAGGACGGTACCTTGCTCATAAGTACCTCAGTCGTAACTTTACCGGCCCTGGATTCGAACCTGCGACCTTCTGATCACGGGGCAAACACCCTACCACTATGCCACCAACTGCCCGAGCAGCCGTCATCTTTTTGGCAGTGCCTGGGGATGGTACCTTGCTAATGAGTACCTCAGTGGTACCTTTATTGGTCTGGGACTTCAACCAACAAGCATCACAAGACCAGCTCTGTAACCGTTACACTACTAACTGCTCCAGTAAAATATTGTACTATTTAACAAATTAATCTACAGCAAACTTGTGCAAATATCTTGTTTGTTGGTTCAAGTCCCAGACCAGTAAAACAGCTGGGCAGTTGGTTAACGGTTAGAAACTTGGCCCCATGTTGGTTCAAGTCCCAGATTGGTAAAGGTACCAGTGAGGTCGTCATGAACAAGCTCATTTTCCTAATTTCAGGGACAGTTTGCCTGCAGCAACTTGGGGTTAAGGGTCATGCTCAGGGACCCAGTGGTGGTAGTTCCTGAGGTGGGCTTTGAACCCACCCACGAGTATTCTAACCATTAGACAACCAACCAACCAGTCTTAAAAGTCACTTTGTGGAGGACGTCGCAATATCTATGGCATGCCATGTTTGGGAACCACTGCTCTGTTCCAGTATGGGTTGTTTTCTTCTTCTCCGTCAGAGTGCAAAACTTGTGCGTGTGTGTGTGTTTGTGTGTGTGTTTTTGGGCTTAACGTGGGGGCGGGCAGCAGTAATTGATTAAGTTGTAATTAATTTCCAAAGACCTTTAGCTTATCCCAGAGAGAAATCACTCAAACTGGGATTGAAAAGTTCACGCTTGCCCCGGTAAAGGTCAGGTCTTGCGCTGAATGGCAGCCGCTCGCATTGAGATTCCCACATATTCCGACGGCCATTACAGCGCTGATTGGATTTGCTCTCATTATTCGGCCGGCCGGCCGGTCGACTCCAACGCCGCTCCCGTTCCAGCTGGTGATCAAGGGAAAAAGGACCTTTTTACCATTAAATCAGCTTTTTTCTTCTCTAGCGACGGACACCTTAGGCTTAAAAATTCCATTATCCACCAGCGAGACTTTAAAGGGCCATGAAACCCGCCACAGCTGCACTAACGCTCTGCCCTCGACGCCGTTTAAAACGACTCTAACCGATGTTAAACAGAACATTTTGGGGAATCAGAACAATTTTTACAGGACTGCCTTTAAAAGTGAAACGCTAATATAGAGCTTAAATGATACTGGGGGGAAAAGTGACACTGCAATATATCTTTCCCTGTGAAGAACGGAGGCGTAATAATACATCAGTCTGCATGAATATTGATTTCAATAAGCATCGATCCACAATGAAAACATTAATCAGACGTCCTACATACTGTAACGTCAGGAGATGTATTTTTGAGCTGCTGGAGGTCAGTAATAATGATATTGGAGCAGCTTTTTGTGATTTGATATGGATGGAAGTGACGGTGTTCAATGTGATATTGTCTTATAACGATCGCTGAAATTGTTGCGTAGCAGGCTTTGTGATTTCGGAAAAGATGTAGAATCATTGTCCACTGAATCATTAATATTTGAAGTCAGAACCTAAACATAAAATCTTCTGGTTTTGGAAATGAGTGTTGTAAACAAAACATTTTACTGGTCAGCACAGTGGGACGGTGGTTAGGGCTGTCGCCTCACAGCAAGAAGGTCCTAGGGTCGGTGCCAAGGTCGTCTTTGCATTTACATCATTTAGCAGACGCTCTCATCCAGAGCAACTTACATTTCCTAATTTCAGGGACAGTCTCCCTGAGAGCAACTTGGGGTTAAGGGTCTTGCTCAGGGAGCGCTGGAGGTAAGATTCGAACCCACAACCGCTAGGTCAGGAGGCGAGTACTAACCACCAGACCACCACCACCCCAACTGTGTGGAGTTTACGTGCTCTCCCCGTGTTCTCAGGGTGCTCCGGTTTCCTCCCACAGTAAAAACAACAGTTTAGCCTGATTGGTTATTCTAAGATGGCCACGCTAGGTGTGAATATGACTGTATTTATGAGTGTGTGCCCTGTGGAGCGTTGGCGCCCTCAGGATTGGTCCCTGCCTCATGCCTGTAGTTCTGGGATAGGCTTCAGCTCCCACGACCCTGAATGGACATTACATGGGCTAGACTAAGACCGTCCCCCTGGGAGCATGTTTGTAAGTGTGGTGCTGTCACCTAGGAATATCAGCCTGCCATTAATTACGTAGACTGAGGGAGAAACGGCAGTGACGTGCTGGTGAAAATGCTCCGCCGTGGGCGAGAGAGGCGCTCCGGTTGCGTTAGCCGAGCCACACAAAAAGGAATCGCGGCAGGAGGCTGAACGCTCTCAAAGCCGACGAGGAATAATTACAACATCAAAACGGGGACTTGTCTGAGGTAATAAATGATAGCGATTGTGTTGAGACGGCGATTAGCTGGAGCGCTCAGCTCCGGAGTCTACGCTCGACTCAAGTCAGCGCGGTGAAATTAACACCGTTTAGAGGCGCAATCACAGAGACTTTAAAACGCAGTTAACTCCATCCCTTTTCCTCTGTGGAATTACTTTTTAAACTCAGCACGCCTTCTGAAGCGCGGGCTCATGCTCACACTAGTTTCTGCAGACTACAGCTGAGCTAGCTGTTAAACTACGAGCTGCTGAATCAATGTTAAGGAGCGGGCTAAACGCAAGCAAAGCAATAGTGCAGATCTACGTAACGGTGGCGCCCTCTTGTGGACAAAAAGCTGATTCATCCTCAAGTAGGGTTGTCACCGTACAAGTGGCTATTTGGGGTCACACAATTCAAGGTGAGAGTCCGTTTCACCCGAGTGCAGGTTTGAAGCGTTCATGAGTGTCTGGCCTTCGCATTTATATCACCAGTTCAGCTACTGACAAGAAAGACAATATCAAATGCAAAATAATCATATTAATTACAGTGAAATATCAGCACGTAAAAGCGCGGCGTGTCTGGACCGATCATATTCCCAGCAGGCCGAGCTCGGTGCTCCACACATACAGCAGCACGTCTTCTCCTTCAAAAGTCTTTCATCGTCCCACTCGGCAGCGCAAGACTCTCCCCTGCCACTGCATTGGCAGCAACGCTAGTATCAGGCTACCACGGTGATGGCTTGGCAGCACGTCGCCACGGTGCCCTGATACCACGGTGACGGTCTGCCGGCACGGATCCCGTGCCGCCAGGCCGATCAGCTGTGGTTTAACGTCCCAGCGCTAGCGGCGCCGAGCCCAACCGCCAACGCAGAGCGGGCAGGAGTGGGATAAATAAGACTGGGAATACACACACACACAGAACTTGTAGCATGGCAAGGTCATGAGTACGTACCATATGTTTTATACAAGTATATACATATATTATATCATATACACATATGTACCACCTCATATGCATACGAACATACCACCGTAACACTAAAATGATCGATGATCGATCTGATCGATGTTTTCAGTTGGGATCAAAACTATGGGCTGGTGAACTGATGTATCGTTACACCCCTTGTTATCAGATGTATCATCCATCATTTCACATCAGTCACGTCAAGGCCATATCGCTCTCTTTTAAACTGCACTGTGGTGGTAATGATGCGCCAGCCACATTTTTTTACGTATGACGTAAAACAATCGATTAGTAAATTAGTTGGTAGTAATTCATTATCAATTCATTATCATTATATTTACAATAATAGACAAAATACTAATCAACTGCTGAAATAAGTTAATTTGCTGTTGCAGCCCTAAACGAGTGTCTGTGTGTGTGTGTGTGTGTGACTGACAAGTGTTTAATAAGAGGAACTGGACGTGCCAGATGGTGATTTGGGAGGTCAGGTCACGTCTAATCCAAAATCCATCTTTTCAGCAGGTCAGGAGCATATTTGCCCTGTGTAACGTGGGACAGCTGCTCGTTATCGTTGGGATTTTCTCTTTATAGGCCGAGCGCTGATTTCTGCCACTCATCTTTCATCTGGATTTGCCCCCCGCCGCTCGCTTTTCAACCAAAACGGGACTAAATCCGCCCGACGTCTGGTCTCGGCTCCTTACGCAACACGCTCTTTATACCAGCTCGCTTATAATTACAGACTCTGAGCAAAACGCAAATCTGTTCCGTCCAATCGGCTCAAAGCAAGCGGGTAAACAAACAAACAAACAAACAAACAGAAACAGAAAGAGCTTCGCCTGAGGCCTCCAATAACAAGCCAACGATAAGCACAAAGGTAGAGAGCAGGGCTGGGCGATACCACCTCAAATCACTATCACGATTAAATCAACATTTTGTCTTGATAACTTATTTTGTTTTGGCTTTGTGTTTTGCCCTCATAGCTCACGCACAAGGGTTATACTGTAAATATGCTCCACTGTTAACGCTGGGATATGTTTTAAAATGAAAGAGTGTATGTCTTCGTGGTTTTAAAACTGAAGGAAACACAGCCGTGGTTTCTGACTGGACAGGGCAGAGTCGCGTCACAACACACTCGGTAGAAAGTAAAAAGTATTAACAGAATTTCTAAAATGACTGAATTAACTGATAGGGGCAAGATTATGTTGATTGAAGAACTAAATGTCACTTTTGAAAAATTCCCAAAATTCCCAAAATGTCACTTCCCAAAATTGAAGATGGTGTTTGAGTGTGGAGAGGAAGCCAAACAGGACAGGGACAGGGACAGAGACATGGCCTGCAGCAGACACGCTTTCTGTTCCACTGGCTACCAGGGGAGGGTTCTAATCTCCTAAACGCTTGGCAGGAGGAGGGGTTCCGGCTCCACATGACAGAGAGAGAGAGAGAGAGAGAGAGCTGGATGGGGGCGCTTGGTCCAGGACGGGAGGCAGTGTCCACCTCAAATTTGGTCCACACTCAAACACCATCTTCAATCAGGGGGAAAATATTGGAGAATTTAGACTGACCTATTTAGGATTTTTAGCAATCCCAGTTTTGATGGTGGGAGGATGAAAAAATCTGATGATATTTATTCCAAAAACACAAACTGGAAAGTTCCTATCATTATTCATTATTAAGGTAGTAATTATATATAAAATATATAACTGTGTATAAATATAAATAGCCAAAAAGGGAGCTCTGTACCTCTTTACATTTGGCTAAATGGCGACTGATTAAAAAAATTCTCACTGAATAAAATTTTAGAATGAAGTTAAAACACAAATGTAGTGGAGGACTGGACAGGGCGGAGTCAAAGTATTTGAAACTTGACTAAAATAATCATTCCTTACTCATAATCAAGGTGAAATGTTGAATTAATCGTGATATTGATTCACGGTCATATCGTCCAGCCCTATGACATCCCTCCATCTCAGTTTTACGTCCTTCCTCAGAGACTGAGCGATGGTTTTAATGAACGAGTCTGCGGGCGTTCGGCGCATTCGTCACAGCTTTCTCGTTTTTAATCATCCTCCATTTACAAGACGTCTTTACGTTCAGGAAAAGAGCCACAATTAGGCCGAAGGGAAGGACGTCGCCTTAACAAGCGGCGCTCGGACAGACAACAAGGGAGAGTCACCACAACAACAAAGGAGAGGCGAGGGACTTAAAGAGGACGCGGCAATTAAAATAACCAGTGAATTGGGCAAGGTCGTTAACGGAAGAGCTGGAATACGCTCCGATGGAGTCTATTTGTGCGACTCGGAAGCAGGACTAGAAGCGCTGACAGACACCTGATGTGTGAAACGACAAAGAGAGGAGAGCGGAACGAGTCTCACATCTTGCTGTTTCTGTCTGGCACTTTTGGGAAGGAGGGAGCGAGGGAGCAAGAGAGGAAGCCGTTATGATTCATGGCTGATAACTCGTCACCGCATCGTCGTTTCCGTCTACAGTCTTTGCCACGTTTGCTCTTAGTTACT
Organism: Distichodus sexfasciatus; assembly: GCA_032718565.1. Classification (NCBI taxonomy): domain Eukaryota; kingdom Metazoa; phylum Chordata; class Actinopteri; order Characiformes; family Distichodontidae; genus Distichodus; species Distichodus sexfasciatus. Next base: position 259,964 of record JAVGVS010000456.1, on the reverse strand, counting down.
TCTCTTCCACTGCACTGGCGCTGTTCCGGTTCCCAGCTTGGAACTACTGCCATGTTTGTTCCTCTGAAAAAGAGTTGGCGCTTTTGCTGCAAAATGAGCTACGACAGAACGGTGCCGTCAGGAGAGGCAGGCGGAGTTAGCAATGAAACTACAAAAAAATAAACACAATAAAGCAAACGACAGGACTGAAATTAACATTTACACATACAGTATTTGTCAAACATCTCCAAAACTAGGGATGCGATATTTGATGCTGCATTTATTGCACGTGGGAAAGGTTGTGGTGTGTCAGGCATGTCCAAAGTCCGAGGTGGGATTTTACACTGACCTCGCCTTCTGTCTTAAAATGTATGGTGCACGCAGTGGAACGCTCACCAGCAAAATCCCGTCTGTGCTCGCTGCGTGTGTCTCACTCAATGTGAGATCACATATGGGCTGCGTCCCGAGCTGCATACTGCTGCACTTAATAGTATGGTGGGTAAGGTGCTCTTATCAAATGTGACCCGATCTGCCGGAATGAGTCGGAAGTCGGCGTTCTATTTATTTAGATACGGGCCGATTATGTTGAAAAACATCACAAAAATAGCGATTTTTCTTTTTTGGAGACCAGATAAATTTTCTTTCATATAAGACCAAAAAAGAAAAATCGATATTTTTGATGTTTGTCAACATAATCGCCCGTATCTAAATAAACAGAACGCCGACTTCCGACTCATTAAGGCAGATCGGGTCACATATGTGATAGTACGCATCTCAGGAAACAGCTGAGGTTGTAGCTTATAATTCCCAGCCAATAATTCCCATATCGTGCAACCCTAATATTCTTTATAATCATTTTTCATGATTAATTTGTACAGTCTAGGAACGTATCCGTGTGCGTTTCATTACACGTTAGACTTGCATAACTATGTGAAAATGTATCTTGAATCTTTTTTGCAGCATCAACAATGAAGATAAAGGGACGACAACGATGCTGTTCTTTGTAATCAGCTGCTCAGATCAACGCGCTCTCTAGTCAGCGCTTATCAGTGAAGGGAACGTCTACCCGGATCTCCTTCAGAGCGTTGTTTCTTCCTGCGGTCTCTATTTTCCTGATGTATTTTTTCGCCGCATTACATAAAGGAAAATCTCATGCTCGGGCAATCTTATTACGGACCTTACATAATGAAACTAATTACGGAGCAGCTCAACACGATTGGAGGGCATGTGCGAGCGGCGAGGAGAGGGAGGAAGGAGAAAAGTTTGGTCTCGAGGGAAGCGTGAGTGGAATAGAGATGCGGCTTTCGTGCAAAGTGCTTACGGGGCGGGAAGACTTGACTTAGGGCTGACGAGCAAAGAAGCAAACGCCTCAAATATGAATTCTAAACTAGAGATGTCTTTCTGCGAGAACACTCCAGTGTGGTGATCAAGTTGGAGTAGAAAGACTTTGATTAAAATGCACTGAAGTGAATGGAGAATGAACGATGGATGATGATAAAAGTGTAAAAGACGAGTGTGGGTGGAAAGAGCTGGAGGTGAGTGTTCAGTGAGGTGGTCTGAGGTGGGATTAGAACTGTGTTGCCTGTCGTGTGAGAACAGGCCGAGGAGAAGTGTTCCAGCCCCATGTATCTCGTAGTCTTAATGGGAGAAAATAAATGTGAAAAATAAACGACAGAAGAAAAGGATGAAAAGACGAGTGCGGGTCATGATGGTTACAGGTATGAAAAGAGGCTCATGAACCTCGAATCACATCCGATTTGGTGGCTTTGTGAGGAACTCACATTTAACTGTGCACTCGATTCTTAAATTTCTGTTCTCGAGTGTCACATTTGCGTGCGCGACTGTGAAATTTACGCCCGCGAAATTTTTGCGGCAAGCGATTTTGCGCGCTCTAGTTTTGGCATTGATGCGACGCCATATTTTTCCCCTGTCGTTGCCATGTTGTTTGTGAATCTGCTACAGGGTTTGGGTGCGCCGCGCTAATTTACCCGTGTAGAACGAAGCGTCACATTAGTTCCGCTTTTGGTGCTCACATGTAAAATAAGTAATAAAATCGATTTTCATAAAAACACATCGTCCTGAACTGTAAATTCGAATTAATCGATAAAATCGATGTATCGCCCACCTCTACTGTGCAGCAAAGTGTGGAAATCTGAGCTCCTCTTTAGTCTATGGGGAAAAATGGACGTAAAAATGGACAGAACTCATGAACGAGTGCACGTATCAAAGACGTAAACAAGCACCCCCAAACCGCTACAGAGCACACATTTTAGAGGTGGAATGAAGTTTCTAGCACAATTGGAGGAGGAGCAGCGGTCAGGAGAAGTCTCAGTGTAAGTGCTGTGAGGTGTAATTTGCTCCACACTGCTGCAGTCTTCACTACACTTTTTGTTTCATGAGGAAAGTTTTTGCCAAACTGTAACCTTAGCGACGGCAAAGTCGTCTTTCCATAACCCTCACAGTGCAGCAGCGACCGGCTTCGCCTTAAAGCAGCCGAGCTCACAATCAAAAGAAAAAGAGAAGGAGGAGGAGGAGAGCCGGGGTCCGTTATCTTCCTCTCAGCCCTCCTCCTCCTCTGCTCCCCGGTCGTACAGTCAGCTTTGATGTTTTGGGAGCTGCCGGCGTCTGGAGCGTGGTGTCACCGAGTCGCCGTCGCTTCGTTAAAAACCTACAGCTGCTTCTAATTGCTCCAGTAAACACAATCCAAACGGGGATGAGAGCGGAGCCTAAAACGGGCCGGGTCTCGCGCCGTTTCAAGGGGAGGAAGAATCGCTGTATTCACTTGTTTTTCACATTTTTGTCAGATATTTGTTTCCAAAAGCAAAACAATAAAAACAGGTAGCGAGTTGTTTTCTGATTTCCCATTTTACATTCAAATATTGTTCTTTTTAGTATTTTTCCATATTGTTCTTTTTAGTATTTTAATATTTTAACATTATTTCCATTATTTTACTGTTATTTTCCATTATTTTTAATATTGCTAAAATAAAGAATTTTAAATGTTATGTTTTAATTTTTTTTAAACAGCTGAACTGTGTCTGAGATGAAGCATTCAGGTACATCTGTATCCCTGCTAAACGGAATTCTACATTTCAAACCGAAACTGGTTTTAATTATAATTACATTTAAACAGCAGGATTTACTCTGACGGATTCTGCTACATTTTTATTAATACTATGCGGACGTGTTTTCGTTGACCCATCCATGAAGGAGCAGTGGACAGCAGTCATGGGCAGCAGTACTTGGGGACGGTACCTCGCTCATGAGTATCTCAGCGGTACCTTTACTGGAGCAGGATTCGAACCTTCCGTTCACGGGGCGAACTCTGTAACCGTTACACAACCAACTGCCAACGCTACCGTAACGACTGCGTTTGGACGTTAGTAATGATTCAAACGAGTAATTACTACAGACAATAAGGTCGCACTAACGGGTGAGATGAGGCGAGGCAAGTTGAGGCGGAGAGGGGAATTGTGGGATAGCTTTCAGCTCGGCGTTTCATCCTTTCCTCCCGACTCCCCTGTCACCTGCACGCTCTATTTATAACGCGTAACCATAACAACAGCTGGATTTCTTCACTAAACTCAGAGAATCCCTGTCAGAAGCTTTTTCTGTTTTTTGTTCCTCGTGTGAAGATGCTTTGCTCCTGGAATACGTTAACGAGGCTTTCAACGGGATCCGCAGAAACACAACGGCGAAAAGAAGGTTTAAATGTGCATCAACAAAAAGGTTAAATAAAACGACGTAAAACTAAAATACTAGAAATATGGAAGAAAAGTCAGTTTCAGTGGTGCTTTTACTGCTAACCTCTCATTAAACGCCATCGCTTTGTTTTTGTCCATTTTTACGTTGTGAGTGATGGAAACGTGTGTGTTGCTATTCGCTGTATCAACTTACAACCATATTAGACACCTGACTGGAGACCAAATCAGCCAATCAGCTTTCTCCAGGCCTGTGATTGGCTACTGCTTTGCCACATTTATAACACAGTAGCAAGTGGAGCGAGTGTGAAGGAGTTGAGCGTGTACAGACGCCACATTTTGCTGGTGAAAGTTTCGCTGCACGCTGAGAATTATGGCAGAAAAATAACGCAGCACTATTTTGAGAGGAATATGGTCACATTTTAAAACAACTGAAATAACAGTCCTGGGCAAGACCACGCTGGTTAGGGTTCAGAGAGTCGTTTTCGATTCATTTTTGGTTAACTGGCCGGCCCTAATAAGGCGTTGGTTTTGGCTGTTTCACGTTGGACGGGCTAATTGAAGGAAATGAAAGCGGCTAAATGAGGGAAATGGAGCGAGGAGAAACGGACATTAATGAAGAGGGGAAAGTCCGGACTGGGAGTTGAAGCGGCGTTTGTGCGAGCGTTGATGTGGAACGTTCCGGCTGCGTGTGCCGAGGCTAACGAGCGTTTATCCGACGCCGAGCCCGACTTGCCGCACCTCTTACTATATGGTCTTGCCTTGAGCTCGGCCAAATTGCTCCCTCCGGGACCAATCCTCTCGTCACGCTCGCCCTAACCTGCTGCGGTGCATGCTGGGTAACCTCCACCTTCTCCAATACACCCAACACACACACACAACGCGGCCTGCAGTCACCACCACCACCACCACGCTGAAACGCATCAACGAAGAAAACAAGACACCTGGTCTCATAGTTATGACACATTATTAATTTTCTCACAAATACAAGACCATGAAGTCATTACTGAGACATTTCGTGTAGTAATCATGAGACCATGATATTGTAATTGAGATCTTTTCATGTAATTATGACGTCGTTTCTCATAATTATTACAATCTTTTCTCATAATTACAACACCTTTTCAATGTAGTAATTACCAGACATCAGAATTACAAGAGCTTTCATAATAATATAACAATCTCGCAATTACATTGTAATTGAGATGTCACAAGAGAAAAGCGCTCAGAATTACATCATCCTAATTACAATCCCACAATCTCGTTTGTTGTAGTAATTACATGACCATGATGTGATAATTGAGACCTGTTCTTGTAATTATGAGATCATGATGTAATTACACGAACTACATCACAAACTTGTAATTACATTGTAATTTGAATTTAATGCTGAGAAAAGCCTTCGTAATTACATGATTTCTAATCACACTACCACAATCTCAATTAGGACATTATAATCTTGTAATTACGATGCAGTAATTATGAGACATTTTTATAATCACACTTATGTTGTAATTATGAGTTTTTTTCTCGCAATTACATTATGAGACATATTCTTACAATTACAAACTTATGTTGTAATTTCGAGATCCATTCCCACAATTCTCATAATTATGATGTTGTAATTATGAGATCTTTTCTTGAAAAAGGTTGGATTCGCTTTTGCTGCGTTCGAGCCGTTCAGAGTTGGGCTAATCCACTCAGATTTTGGCCTCTGTTACAAAAGCAAACAAATATGTTTTGCAGCATCAATCCGCTAGAGTTCCTAATCCGAGTCCTTCATCTCTGGGAAAGTTTATCCAAAATAAATAAATAAATAAAAAAAATTCCGGTCATCCCGCGGGGCAGTGGAAAAGAGACAAAAGAGGATTAAAATCTAATTTGTCATGCAAACTCTCTCCTCATATCCACAGCCACTCTGGCAATGTCACTCGCGAACTTTTGCCACTGCGATAAAGACATTTGGACTTACCGGACCCCCGGCCATCAGCCACATGTAGAAACTCCAAATCATTTAGCAGATAAAGAGCTCGCCAAAACCAATCCGGCCTCCCAGGCACGCAGAAAATAATAAATAAATAAAAAGGATAAAAGCAGTGCAGCTCGTATTGCACAGCCATCTTTATCTTTTGTTCCCCAGTCATGAAGTCAAATGAGTTTTCGGAGAGTTCATACATAATGACGGCGAGGGAGATGGTATCGTTGTCGACGAGGCAGTTTTAAATGGTTAAAATAAAAGCAGAGGAAATGAAAGATACAGAGATACCTCCCTTACATCCTTATTAAAACCAGCTCCTCTTCCACACAGAGCAGGTCAAACAAACTGACACTCGCTCACAGCTTACTGAAACTTTTTACTCAAACTTTTAGCTCCAAATGCTGAGACGCGATACGGGAATTACGGGCCAATGCCGATATCTGATGCCGATGCTGGAGCGAGGGCGGAGCGTTTCCAGCGTAGTGCACAACATTTCAAGAAAAAGTCACTTCTCGCCCTAGTAATGTACCAAGTCAAGCATATGTCACTCCATGTGCACTACCTAGTGTGTAGAGAGCCGTTAAGCTACAACCCCGGCTAATTCCTGAGATGCATACTACCACACAGAAGAGTATGATAAGAGCACGTTACCTTTCATACTATTAAGTGCAGTAGTACACGGCTCGGGACGCAGCCCATGTGTGAGCTCACATTCACTAAGTGAAGCAAACACACAGTTTAGTAGTTCAACATGTTTCACGTGTGCAGCAGAGTTGAGCGTAAAGACCAGAGATTCTGCTGGTGAACGTTCCACTGCGTGATCAGAATTTAAACACAAAATAACACCAGACATTTTAAGACAGAAGGCGCGGGCCGTATAAAATCCCACCTCGGACTCTGGACATGCCTGACACAAGCGCTACCTTTCACACGTACAATACATGCAGCATCAAATATCAGCTGGAAATATCAGCAAATCTAAGCGTCAGTCTGAAAACGGTGACTTATCGACCAGTTCCGATACAATTCCGATATCATTGTGCATCCCTAGGAGTTGTCTCACTTCTAGCAGTGAATAAAATACTAATAAAATCAGGAGAAAAAGTAAGTCTTAGAGGAATGAGTGCTGCTTTTCTTGTTATCAAGCTTTTGTTTATGGCACGTTTTCCTCTCCTCTTGTTGAGTCTTGGGGGTAAAATTTGTAACGGCGAAGCTGCTTTTTGTGATATTTTCTCGTCTGGTCGGAGGCTCTCAGTAGCCGAGTCGCTCCAGCAGCCGAGTCACGACGTGTCCGAGTCGGCTTTATCTCTCCTTAAGTGTAACTTTGCTGGCTGCTGGTTTGAAGTTGAGTCATAAAGGACAGCGATCTGCTGCTGAAAGATAACTGAGAGATGGAGGAGTGATGATGCGTCCAATCCCTCTCCCTCCCTCGCTCTGCTGTGGCTCTGGGCTTTAGCTCACGTGCTATAATGTCTAAAAGAGAAGATGCCCGGGTTAGGGGTCGAATGATATGGTTTTATCAGGGCCGATACCAATTCTTACCGACCAAGGAGACCAATTACTGTTTTCAAGCTATTTATACTTGCAGTAAAAATGAAAAATTGTCAACATTTAGAAATACAATCTAAATAACAATACAATAATCTCACATCCTGATATCATTTTATATCCCGATAACGATAGATATCACCATATACTCCATTTTCTGGAAATTCAGTGGTACTTCTGCAAGCAAACTCTGGTGTTTGTGTGCACCTACACACACACGCGCTGAAATAGTACACCAATAGTGCCACAATTCATCTCATTTTTACGCTATTTACAGTAACACAACGTTTTATGCCGTTTTATTCATTAAAAACACATTTTTTGTGGCGCTCTAATATACCGCCGCTTTTTACGCCGTTGATAACACATTGTTTTGCGGTGCTCTAATGACTTGTGGTCAAACACCACGTTTATGCTGTGAAATGTGGGTAAAAGTCAGTGTTTCAATCGTTTAATCGTTATTTTGATGTAGAGTGATGTATTGATCCACCTCTACTCCACACCCCACCCAGCAGTGCAGCCTGTATACAGTAAGACATGGACCGTGCCCTTAAACAGACATTAAAATCACATAAAAACATAAACGCAGAAAACACACCCACACACACACCAAGAAGGACATCGATAAGAGGAGACAAGCAGCCAGGGGCGGACTCTCTCCTCACCACGCATCACATTACAATAAAATAATTACGTTTCTGTCTCCTCTTCGCTCGCTCGCTGCACACAAACTCGATTAACCGCCGTCCACAGTGTGTGTGTGTGTGTGTGTGTTCCGTCTCCACACGGGCACAGGAGAACACTCCCATGGGGCTCAGCGTCTTATACAGGCCTTTAATGCCTAATCCATGACAACGTCTATAACCGGTCGATTCCAAATGAGTTTTCAGGAACTTGCACGGTTCCTCCTGCACCCGATCCTACGGCACCACGCTCAAAACCAATACTGCTTCTTTTCTACACACGTCAGATGCTAGAAAGAAAAATGCACTACAGATGCTAGAAATGTCCAGTTTCTGAATGTCTGTGAATGTTGAAATGCAAAACCGACTGATATTCAAAACTAGAGCTGGGCAATTAATCAAAAAAACATATAGTGATTAAGCAACCTTCTGAACCTCTAATCGATGTCATCTTGCCCATGATTATTATTTTGTTAATACTGCTTTAAAATCAATTCTGTGAATATTTTCCACTGTGTGTTCATCATGAAGTGTTAAAGAAAGTCTGAATGGCGTGCATCTCGGCAAAGGTGGAAAAGTGCAGTGATCACAGAGCTCTGCAGCAGAGGCTAACACGTTTTGACCTCAAACGCACGAGCAGTGTGGCCTAGAATGAAAATTCCTGCTTTAGCTGATTCTTCAGCTTCAACTCTCTAATTGGGAGTATGGACTTCCCGTTTTGAGATTTTTAAAAAAACTGTTAAAGCTGCTTTACTGTTCAGTGTTTGAAGGACGCATCAAAGTCGTCAAAGTCTTCCTTTGACCCTGACAAATTTCTACAAGTCCAGCAAAGCAAATCATGAAATGCTAAATCCAGATTTTGTTTGTATGTACGAGTTATTTATTCTCAGGCCGAGCCCAGCGCACATGAAAGAGAGTTCTCTCTGACCCTGAGATCACTGAATGAGATACAAAATAATACTGTGGTTTTTAAAGCAGCTATATAGCACTCATATTTCAAACATTACAGAAGAAGAGAAATGAAGGAGGAGGAGGAGAGTGGCAGAAAGAGTCTCTAAAGTGGAGACAAAGGAGAAACACAAGAAAGAGAGGAAGACGAGAGAGAGAGAGAGAGAGAGAGAGAGAGAGAGGGGGAGTAACAGATGAAGAGGGAGTGAGGGAGAGAACAAACACAGATTAGAAAGGAAGAGAAAGAGGGGGAGTGACAGAGAGAGGAAGAAAGAGATAGAAGAAGAAAGGAGAGCAAGATGGGGGGGAAGAGAGAGAGATAACCAGAGAAGAACAGGAAACAAGAGAGAGGGGGAACAAATAAAAAAAGAGTGAGAAAAGAAAAGAGAAAAGAAAGGAGATGAAAAAGAGAGACAACAAATAGAGAGGAAGAAAGTGAGAGAGAGCAACAGAAATGAAGCAGACAATGAGAGTGGGAGAGAGAGTGTGAAAAGAAAGTAAGAAAAGAGAGTGTAAAGAGAGAAACAATAAGAGGAAAGACAGAGTGTGAAACAGGTAGAGATAGAAAAAAAGAGAGAGTGAAATAGATTTGGGGTAAAAGAAAGATTCAAGATTCTTTTATTTGTCACATGCAAGTTATACAAGTACAAAATGCAGTGAAATGTGTCCTGATCCGCTCCTGACTGCAATTTAGGCAGAATTAAAATAATATAAAATAAAATTAAAATAAAATTAAAAATTAAAATAAAGTTACAGTACAACTTGAAAAGGAGATAAGGGAAAGATATATATATATATATATATAGAGAGAGAGAGAGAGAGAGAGAGAAAAGGAGTGAGGATAGAAGAACAGAGGAATGGAAGAGAGAGAGAATTTGAGTAGGTGCTGGAGAGTAACAGTGAGACGGAGAGATAAAGAAGACATTCTCACAAAAAGCCACAAGGAACCTAAAGTGACCTTGACGGCATTCTAGTATACACCACACACACACACACACACACACACGCGCACACACACACACGCACGCACGCACACACACACACACATGTACCTGCCTTGCACACACACACACACACACACACACACACGCACACACACACACACACACACGCACACACACGCACCCTCTCTCTCTCGTTACAGACTAACCATTAGCAAACCGCTGCCTCTAACAACTTCCTGGTCCCGATGCGCGAGAGGAAGCCGAGAGCATTATCTCATTAAAATCTCCCTCAGTGAGTCTTCAAGCTGCTCTTCCAACAGCACTCGGACCCCGGCCTGGGTCCGAACCACACAACCAAACTCCCACCTGACCCCAAAATAACCTCCTGTCATGAAAACCTAGAAAACCCCAACCTCTAATCAGCATAATCTCCTTTGCAGCCATTCTCTCTGTCGGGACTTGAGCCGCTGACCTCAGTCACCGAGCAGACTCCTAACCCATAAAGTACCAGCTACGATGCACACCAGGTCTAACCGATGATTTCACTTCATCAATACTACGTGCTAGTTGATCGCTGAATCGATGCAGACTGATGTAGCGTTACACCCCTTCTACTCCCAGATCTCTTTTACACAGCTCTTATTCTCCAAAACTGGAGGAGCAGAAAAGAGTGGAAAAATCATCATCATCATCATCAACAAAATCAAACTGATATTCCAGTCAGCGCCAGCGAGGGACGGAGGAGGAGAAAAAACGTGAGCAGCAGCAGCAGCAACTTGTCGGGAAAGACATCAAGAGCTGACCCGAATTCGGCCTGGGCACTCCAGGCTTCAAAGGCCGAGATGAAGATTTCATCCTAAGCGTAGCGGAGGAGGGCGAGGACACTTTCATCTGCTGACCCATGACGACGGTGATGATGACGAATAGCTCGGCGAAATGTCATGAGAGTGCCAAGAACAAGAGATTGAGAGAGAGGGCTGTAGAGGCGGCAGGGGGAGGAAGTGCACAACTTCAGGAGGAATACGTGAGAAATAATAATACTAATAATAATACTAATAATAATAATAATATTCTTTAGGTACGTAAGAAAAAGAGGGGAAGAGAGAGATGCAACTAAGTATCTGAAATATTACTAAGCGTAAGATGAAAAAATGAATGAGAAATAGATCAAATTAATAAATACGGCCCCATGATCAGTAGGTTACGGGTCAAATCCCAGACCGGTGAGATTACCAGTGGCGCTCATGAGTGAAAGTACCGTCCCCAACACTGCTTCGACTGCCACTATACTCACGAATAGATTAAAATGCAGAGTCACATTTCTATGTGGTGCACTGTGTGCTGTGGTGGCAATTATGTTCACAATGACAAATAATCCTTCCTTTCCATATTTAAATAAGTACAGATATATAAAACCACGTAAATTACATCTACCTGCGTTGCGACAAACTAACAGATAAACTGCAAGAAAAGGAAGGAACTGATTTCTCCCAGAAGGAATGACAGTGCAGAAAAGAGACATTTTTCTTCAATAAAACAACACAAAACTTTTAAAAGCAAGAGCAGTGTGGTGCAGTACGGCACAAGTCCGGTGTGCCGAGAGAGAGAGTGGGAGAGAGACAAAAAGAGAGGGAGAGGTGGGGGAGAGAGATATTGATCTGTGTTATTGTTCTGTAGCGGGAGCGTCACACCTCAGCACAGATAACAGTAATGCCTTCCAAAATGTTTCTTGTGGCCATAACACACACACACACACCCCAAGGCTGCTATTCACCCCAGTGGTTCAGGGACACTGTGTGGAGTCACGGCTGCTTCGATATAAACCGGCCCAGGTGCTTTTGCAAAGCTCCCTTTAAGCTCATTAATTATGCCTAACGAGCTCGTTAAAAGAAGGTGAGACATTTAGAACAGGACACACATTAGTAAGAGTGTCTTACCTCTCCATTTCATACTCCTGCACACCGGCTTTCATGTTCTTCATCACCTGCAGACACACAGATCAACACAATTAATTATGACACTGCGGTGATCAATCAAATATTGTTATCCAATTTATACTCCACACAGTTTTTATGCTGGAAATGTTGTTCCAACTCTAAAACGTATATTTCTATGATGTGAGGTGCTTGTATACAAGTATTTAATATGTGCACTCGCTTGTGAGTTCTGTCTATTTTTTCGTGTTTTTTCCCATAGGTCAAATTCTGGCTGCTTCACTGCACAGCCGCCGGATTTCACAAAGCCACCAAATTGGACGTTATGAGGCACATTAAAGTTGCAAAGGTCTTCTACGTTCACAGTCCATCTCATGAGGGCAGCCTGCTTCTTAAAGTCTAGCCACTCGCTTAAAACATGACTGTGGCACGTCAGCCCTGGGAAAACATCCAGCTACCCTCACGCAGCAGATCGGGCAGCAGCCGTCGCTCAGGTAACGCCGTGGTCTGAGAAAACGCCTGGCAAACAAACCTGATGAAGCTAAAGCTCTGCTACACGGATCTCCGCGACTCGGATCCGGTCCAAGCTAACAAGCTGTAATCTCAATTAAGCATGCTGTGAGCGTGAGCGTGAGGCGAATTGGCGAGGCAGGACTCGGAAACCGCCAACAATTGCCTCCAAATTACACGCTACTTTACCCATCTGATGAGATAAGTGTCACCCTGCGCTCCGCTGAGGAGGGGTAAGAGCTAGCATTTGACAGCAGAGCAGATTAGAGCGAAGGGGGGGGGAGCAAGAGAGAGAGAGAGAGAGCACATGATTGCAGGTTTGAGCACTCTCACTGTTAACAACAAGGCTCTAAACGACCGGCAATCAACAGAAGCAGCTGAAAGAACTGCACTAGCCGAGCGAGCGGAAGAGATCTAGAAAACCATAAACACAAGTTACAATCTGCCCTCACAACGCCCAACAGAACCGTTCTAAAAGCTTCAGGAGTGCGTGAAGTGTGATGTTATTAAAATATGAGGTAAGGTCTTGGATAAAACCTCTGTTAGAAATCTGTGATTAGTGTCAATATGTGTTTACAAACCTTGCTGTTAATCTGCTAGTCTGCCAGCGTCAACAGCTCCTGGCTGTATTCTCTTTCACCTGGAGTTCACGTGAGGCTTTAACGCTTGCATCATGGCACTCGCGTTCACGCTGCACCTGTTGCATTCACGCTGTAGCTTTTGAAATCATGCTGTACCTTTTGCATGTGCACTGTAGGGATTCCGTGTTCGCACTGTGCCTTCAGCACTTACGTTACAGCTTTCGCAATCCCACTGCTGGCCTCTACGTTAGTTACTGCTTTCGCATTTATCCCTCGATTCTGGTTCACACTCGGGCGGAGCGACGGTTGCGGATGTCTTGTAAAACCGCGTGACGAGACCCGATGGCCTTATTCTGACAGCGAGAACGAGGGGAACAGCTGCTGTGAGGCCTGCACTGCAACGCAACACGCTTAGAGCCACAAGGCCCTTAAGCACGTGTAGGACAAGCCACGAGAGAGAGAGAGAGAGAGAGAGAGCGGAGGAGGGAAGAAAGCGCCTCAGCAAACGAGGAAAGGGTGATGTGGGGAGAAAAAGTGGACCTGACCAAATATAGAAACTGCTCCCCAGAGAGAAGAGAGAGAGATAGATAGAGAGAGAGAGAGAGAAAGAGATGGATAGAGAGATGGATGAATGGATGGATAGATGGATAGATAGATGGACAGATGGATGGAGAGGGAGGGGAGGGAGGGAGGAGATAGTCTATATAAAGAGAAAGAGAGAGAGAGAGAGAGATAGAGGAGAGAGGGGAGAATGAAGTATATATAAGAGAGAGATAGATAGATGAGAGAGGAGAGAGATGGATGAATATAGACAAGACAGACAGACAGACAGACAGACCAGACAGATAGATAGATAGATGAATGAATGAATAGATAGATAGATAGATGGATAGATGAATATAAAGAGAGAGAGAGAGAGAGAGAGAGAGAGAGAGAGAGAGAGAGATAGATGGAGTGGAGTAGATAGATAGATAGATAGATAAGATGAGAACAGATAGATAGAGGGAGAGAGGGAGATAGATATATATATATAAAGAGAGATGGTGGATAGATAGATAGATAGATAGATAGAGGGAGATAGATATATATATATATAAAGAGAGAGAGATAGATAGATAGATAGATAGATAGATAGATAGATGGATAGAGTGAGAGGAGATAGATATATATATATAGAGAGAGAAAGAGAGATAGATAGATAGATAGATAGATAAATGGATAGATAGATAGATAGATGGAGAGAGGGAGAGAGGGAGATAGAAATATATATATATAGAGAGAAAGAGAGAGAGAGATAGATATAGATGAGTAGATAGATGAATGTAGATAGATAGATGAATAGATAGATAGATAGATAGAGGAGAGAGGAGAGAGGAGATGAATAGATATATATAGAGAGAGATAAATAGATGTAGATAGATAGATGGAATGAATAGATAGATGAATGGATAGATAGATAGATAGATAGATAGATGGGGGAGAGAGGAGAGAGATAGAAATATATATATAGAGAGATAGATAGATAGATAGATAGATAGATGGATAGATAGATAGATAGATAGATGGGGGAGAGAGGGAGAGAGGGGAGATGAATGTATATATGAGAGAGGATAGATAGATAGATAGATAGATAGATAGATAGATAGAGGGAGATAGATATATATATATATAAAGAGAGAGAGATAGATAGATAGATAGATAGATAGATAGATAGATGGATAGAGGGAGAGAGGGAGAGAGGGAGATAGATATATATATATAAAGAGAGAGAGATAAATAGATAGATAGATAGATAGATAGATAGAGGGAGAGAGGGAGATAGAAATATGTATATATAGAGAGAGAGAGAACAGGAAGAGAGAAAGAATAGGTGAGAAAGAGTAAAGAAAGTGAGAGGAAGGGACTAGAAGAAGTGAAGGGGAGGGAGGAGAGAGGTAAAGGGAGGGAGAGGGAGTGATGGAGGAGAGAAGGTGAGGGAGGAGAGAAAGGAGACGAGGTGCCCTCATTTCCATGCACAGCGTTACTGTGAGCTCGGCCCTCTCTCGTCCCGGTCCTCTCGCGGGGCGTCATTAAAATCCTGCCCTGTGCACCTGATCCTGGATCTGCTGTCCTCTCGCTCTCCTCCACCGACCCGTTCACTCGTTCCCATCGCTTCCCTCTTCCCCCGGCTCTCCTTCTTCCAGGTCACAGCCTCCTTCTCTTCCTCCTCCTCTCGAGACCGCCGCTCCGGACATGTCAGATGGTCAGGGATAGAAGGCCATCTCTCTCTATCCCTCATTCCATCTCTCTTCCTCCCTCCCCCACATCTCTCTCTATCCCTCTATCTCTCACCCCTTCAACTCTCGGCCCATCTCTATCCCTTTTTCCTTCTCCCTCCATCTCTCTTTCTTACTCCCTCCATGTCTCTCCCCTTCAACTCTCTCTCTCGTCTCTCATCTGTCTTAATTTCTCTCTCTCTCTCTGTCGCTCTCTCTCTCTCTCACACACACACACACACACACACACACCCCCGACCTCTGTGTCTGTCTCTCTCCCACTCGCTCTCTTTTCCCACCTCTTTTCTCATCTTCTTTTAACACAGTCTTCACTCTTCCCCACCTACCTCTCATCTCTCCCTTCCTCCCTCCGGTCTTTTCCTCTTTAACTTCCCCCCTCCATCTCTATCTCCCCTCCCCTGTAAGAAGAGGCAGAGGGAGGGGAGGAGGAGGAGGAGGAGGAGTGCAGGAAGCTCCACAACGCCGAAGCCCGACTGCTGAAACGTCCCACACAGAATAAAAAGCGCAGCTAATAAAATATACAGATTACAGAGTGAACTATCAGCTTTACCACAGCCCGTAGATCTGAAGGCAAAAACGGCTTTTATGTCCCGGCGTAAATCACACACTGCGCTGACGTCTTTATTAAGCAGGGTGCGTTATACGGAGATATAAATACACTATAAATAAAGCTACACACTGCATATCATAACAGCCAGACAGCGAGCCACACAAAGCTGTAACCTCAGATCTGTCCCTATATACTGCAAATACTGCAACGCAATACATCAGGACCTCAGTGTTCCCATTTCCCTGGCCTTGACACATACACACAATTAGCTGGTCTGCCTGGGCCAAGGCAAGTGAGTGCAGCACGGTCTGAGTGAATTTTGTAAGCCGTCATCCCTCTAAATGAACATTCCCGCACTGCAAGTCCTTCAAATAAATACGATCAAATGTTGAATTCAAAGAGAGTGTAAACACCATCCTTAAATACAGCATTATTAATGTGTCCTAACACTTTCACTTTTACCACACTTAGAAGACTCTCTTTTCCAGAGCAACTTCCATTTCCTAATTTCAGGACCACTCTCCCTGCAGCAACATGAGGCTAAAGGTCAGAAGAGGTGATAGCACCTCAAATCAATATCAAGATTCATTTGAACACTTTACCTTGATTACAGTTTGTGGATGACTGATTGGTTTTTTGTGCTTTTGGTTTGTTATTTGCCTTGTAACTGCCACTAGGTGCTTGTGCTGCAAATATTCTCAACAATTTAACTATTATATTATACAACACATGCTGTACGATGTTCGTAAGGAGACAGTATATGAACATGCACTGCAGAAAGAACAAGTTTGAATCGTTGTTTTTAAGTATTAACAGACTTTTTCAAATGACAGAAATAATCATCACAGGCAAGATTTTGTCGATTAGATTCTGAATGTCGGTTTCGATTCATTTGTTGAATTATTTGCCCCAGCCCTCGTTAAGGTCCTGCTCAGGGGATCGGTGTCGGTAGTGCTCCAGGTTGGATTCAAACCCTTGACATCTTGGTCCAGAGGTGAGTGTCCTGACCACTAGACTTTTCCAGTCGCTAGTAATTAAAGCATGAAGCGCTGAGAGAGCTCAAGACATGACAGCTCAGAAAATACTAACTTTGCCACAGGTATGTGAAAATTACGGTTCTACAGCAGGGTGTGAAATGTTTCATCGTACCAGTGGTTCCCAAAGTTGGAGTCATGCAGCAAGAGAAATAAATGACATACAATAAACTGAGAGTGTCAGTCTCACAGCTGTGATCACGTTTTAGTTTTAGTCTCTCAGGGAGCTGGTTAAGAGGGAATATTTAGAGCTAAAGTACTCGTTAACATGTTAACACACATGACCCAGAATCATTAATTCACTAATTATGGAGAAAAAGTTGTCTTTTCACTGCTTCATTTTGGGATGTAGAGATATAGAATATACATAGACATACAGTATATAACGATATAGATTTATTTTATTTAATTTATTTTTTAGTGATTTGTCATTGTGAACACACCACAGCACAGCACACAGTGCACCACAACCAAATGTGACCTCTGCATTTAACCCATCCGAGAAGGAGCAGTGGGCAGCTAACAAGGGCAGCGCCCAGGGAGCAGTGCTTGGGGACGGTACCTTGCTCATGAGTTCGACTTTAACGACCCTGGATTTGAACCTGCGACCTTCTGATCACGGGGCGAACAACCTACCGTTACACCAAATGCCCTACTGTGAGGCAGACTTAGGGTGTTTTCACATATAGTCCTCTTTAAAGGAACCGAACTCAGTCTTCTAGAAGTGGTCCAAAAAGTGGACCAACAGAAAGGGGACTCGGTTCTGGTTCTGCTCCACTTCAGCTCAGATGGGGCCTCAGTCCTTTTTCTGTTCATACTTAATTCTTATGGAGCTCCCAGACCTTTACTGCTTTGCATTCTGCGTAGTTTTTTTTTTTTCTTTTTTTTTTTTTTACTTCGAACAAAAACTGTCGAAGCGAACCAGGAGCGCTTTGTGTTCAGAAGGCGGGAGTTAAACGAACCGCACTGCGGACTTAAAGCGAACCGGACTGAGATTGTTTGGTGTGTTCACATATACATGAAAACGCTGACTAATCAATCTGAGTTTGCTTTGAGGGCTGAAACGGACCAAGTGTGAAAACACCCTTAAGTGAGTGACAGGTGTAAATAATACAATATGAGGAACCCTAATGTTCAAGACCAACATGCATGCAAGAAAACTTGCTTAAGAGAGCGCATGACTTGTCACAGACTCAGTTCTT
Organism: Distichodus sexfasciatus; assembly: GCA_032718565.1. Taxonomy (NCBI): domain Eukaryota; kingdom Metazoa; phylum Chordata; class Actinopteri; order Characiformes; family Distichodontidae; genus Distichodus; species Distichodus sexfasciatus. The sequence goes on along the minus strand of JAVGVS010000456.1, from coordinate 242,096 downwards.
ACCTCAAATTTTATATAAGAAAACACTGGTGAATGTTCGAATCTTGGTGAAGTGGGTTAACTTTTTTCTTAAGAACAGCTGAAAGAGGCCCACTGACTTATAAAAATCAATTTTCAATTTATTCCTTCTTTCATAAAAGCAAAATCACCACAATTAGAGAATAGACACTAAGTGGGCGCACACTAGAAGCTTTCTTCATGAGAGAAAGCTGCCTTCCATAAAGACGCATTTTATTTGTGACCCTGTACCGGACTGTTAACAACCTTGAGCAATAACCAGAAAATGACCCTCATCATAAACCAGCATTAAAATCCATTCTGGTACAATAATCTTTCATTATTTTATTTCTGTAGCACAACAGACTCTCTGCTCTACTGCGTCATCTCCCCCCTCACTCGCGCTACATCAACCAGACACACCTTTCGGGTCGCATGTGCTATTAAGCGTAAAAATGAACAGAAATGAGGGTTTCAGCTGCTAATTATTGCTTTAATTCCTCATTAAATGAATGCATCAGTAGCGGCAGCCGCGATGCTAATGAAAGTTATACGACTAAACGCATTACGAGGAGAGCGGGGCGGATTTGGCTCTCGGGCCGACAGCTCGCTAACCGCTCCGCCGCTCGTCCTGATGCGTCCTGACGCGCCCTGACTAGCTGACCGCCACAGTTGCCGGCGGAAACCGCTTTTCGGCACTTTTCTGACCTCTGACTCCAGCCCACAATGCATTTCATCTCCTCCTCTGTGCTGCCTAATCTCCACGTTTTTTTGCATCCGCAACAAGGCACGGGCCACAACGCACTACAATGTGTTATTTTGAAATGTCTGATAAAAAGTGATTAAACAACGTTAATATTACTGACGCCTTGTGGTACAATAACATTATGCCACGTCCTCATGTGAAACTAATCCTGTCCCAACAGTAACATAGAGAAATCGGTAGACGTCGAATCGCTGTCCACTGAATCAATATATCATGTGATTTACACCCCCACCATGGAGACCGTCCCTGTGATGAGGAAATGAAAACCTAATTGAAGCGTCTGCTAAATGCTGTAAATGTAAGACAAAAGAGGAGGACCACATGGCTCACATGGCAGAAGCTATCGCAGCGGTGCTTTTGCTGAGCCGAGGCGTGATGTCCAGAGGCCTCGGCAGTTCTGTAAAATGAATATCCAATAATAGCGCGGCCGGCGAGGGGGAGCGCGAGGGGGCGAGACGTTTTGTCTTGATCAGTCGGGGGGAGAAGCGGCACTTATGAAGACCTATGGCCCTTAATACAAGGTGAGCTTTTATTGGCGAAGACGCTGCAGAGCTGACGAGGCCCTCGGGTGCACACAAGGCCGAGCGAGTGAACGAACAAACCAACGGAGAGAAGAATGGGGAGGAGCAAGGCCTCAACACGACCGGTAGAAGCTTCACCATCACACCACAAGGACGAGTGTGCGTTCATCCGTTATTCCTCCTTAACGCTGGACCAGTGTCGCATGTAAATGGAGGAGCAGGAGGAGGAGGAAAGCACAAGGTAAAAACCAAAAAATGCAATCCTTTGTTCTATATAAGCACGCAGACAGACAGAGAGATGGACATATAAACACAATCATACAATATCTACATGCATATCTGTATATCCATAAACAGAGACAGATAAATAGACAGATAGGTAGACAGACAGACAGACAGATAAATACAGGTATAGAGAAAAATAAATAAACAGATAGAGAGCAGTGAAGAGTCTACTAGGATCTCCCTGTGGCCCACCCACACACACACACACACTCCTCACCTCTTTGTGAGCTTCACTGGAAATGCGGTTGGTGTAGCGCAGAACCTCCAGCTCCATGTCCGTCTTAAACACACGACTACAGAGAGGGGAAGATAAAGAATATTAGATTTAACTAACCCACTGACCGTTTTGTGCAGCACTAAGTTTTTCACAAAATGTGCGTTTTCCAGCTTCAAAAACCTTCCTTTACTCTGGTCTTGTTACTGATGCTGATGCATATAAAATGCAGGGTTCAACTGATTATAAACACAGAAATTTAGACATTAACGGTTATGTATCTACCTATAATCAGTCAATAATATACAAATGCCGCAAAACTATGTACATCCTCGTAATATGCATCTGTACCGTGGAATGTCCTTGTTGGTACAATTAATGTACAAAATACCAAAAATGTACACACAACAGAACATCTGTGTGACATGTCATAGGCTTTTAATATGTTAGAATTTACGAATATGTGCCCTCATTTTACATATGAACTCAAAAATTACCATTAAAGCAATATGCCGAGTTCCAAAACAAGTTAGTTTAATATAACAAATCGTTACGGCTCAATTCCAAAAACTAGTTTTTGGACAACAGGCTCAGGTGTGTGTAAATTCAAAATTACACCAGTGTAAAACTTCATAGAATCATGTGACACGGAACAATGCCCTTGTAAAACACGCAACTGAAAATTTCCAGTAGAGATTAAACCTTGCAACAAAACGAGCTGACAGACGACGAGACAATAGCTGCAGAAACTCTCCCTGCTGAGCCCAGGCTTTAAAAAGGTTGTGGCGCAAAAGCAGAGTTGTGAGGTTGAGAACGTCGGCATTTAACACGGCGAGAGGTGGCAGATTTTAAATTAGTCATGTGCAGCAGAACGAAGACTGCCATCTTTAGCTTTAATTGAAAATCTCTTTAAAATGGTACAGAGAAGGATGCACATGAAAATCATTTAGAGGATATTTTTGGGAAGATGTACTACACTTTTAGGATATTAATTTTATAGTAGCACAGACTAAGATCACTCACAAAAACGCTCCATTTCAGTCAAATCTTCACTTTCATTACAGACAAAATGTATTTTAGCTGAAAATAACAACAAATACATTTAGCATTTATACAGTGGTTTGGAGAAAACGTATATACTGTGTATTGTGTATCACAATACTCTTTTTAGGTCATATCACCCAGCCCTAATCAGAAACTGACCAACGAAAGCACCGCTTAATGCAAACTGTGCAAGAGGAGGACTGCAGCTGCCTTGTGATGTCAAATAACGCAGCGTGTCTACAAGAAGTCAGCCGATTATCAGCTCCGATATTTTACAGTCAGAATGAAATCAAAATCAAAACGAAGGATCAATCTTAAACAGAATTCAGAAAAATAAAACATTTCAACATCCTGCATTAAGTAACGTCTTTAGAAACAGCAGATAAATCCTCAACCGCACACACCCCGGTCACACCACCGCTCGGTCACAAGCATCAGCACGCGCTAACTAGTTTGTGCAGCGCTTCTATTCCTGCTCTATTTCTCGCCGTTTTCCACGCGGCGCAGCCGAGATGCACGTAAAAACCAACGTCACCTGCCGTGACTCAACACCCACCTGTCACAACCCGCTAATAAGACTTCCACAAATAGCAGCATACAAGTCACACACACACTCTCCATGGTTACGTTCTCCAGTGATATTCATTTTTTGGTGAATCCAAAATCTTTCAATTATTATTTTACCCCTTTAGTACAAGCAAAACGTTAGTCACAACCAGAGGTGCAGAAAGTACTGGCTCTCAGTACTTAAGTAAAAGTACAATTAACCAGCAAAAACTATACTTAAGTAAAAGTGAAACTACTACATCATCAACCCTACTTAAGTAAAAGTAAGAAGTACTTACTTTTAAACGTACTTAAAGTACTAAAAGTAAAAGTACTAGTGCAATAGGTCTATGTTGCCCCTAATGGTCTATTTCAATAATATTATATGTCATCACATCAGTCATTTAAGTGACATCACTGAAGATAACACTAGTCAAGCTGGGACCAAACATAGGACAACTTATTCATTTACAAAAAGGCCAGTTGTCACAGGACATCGGGTAACGTATCTGTTGATAAAGTGAACTAGCAGCTCATGACCTTGCATGGCAGCTAACATTATTGTCGATGGTGAACCTTACCATTTATCCCAGACAAGTGCCTCTAGTTCAAGAGAGCAAGACGTTTTATACGTCACCCATATTGATGAATGAAAACTGTTGCAAAGCATCTCAATGTTGCGACCCCCTGGTAAGCGACTTCACATAAAATAACCTATCAATCTGGTTGCTTTAAACCTCCAAGACCAACACATAACCTAGACAACTTCAGCAAAAAAAGTGACAGGGCCAAATGAAATGTAACAGAATGCATTTTAGAAATGTAGTGGAGTAGAAAGTATAGATAATAGCTGCAAAATGTAGTGAAGTAAAAGTATTCATTATTATTTCTACTTAAGTAAAGTACAGATACGTGAAAATGTACTTAAGTACAGTAACAAAGTATTAGTACTTAGTTACATTCCACCACTGGTGATAACCGAGGAGTCAGCAAGAGAAAGCGGGGAGGTTATTTACTTTGGTAAATACTAAGGATGCACTGATACGATACGTGGATGGGATATGGGGCCGATAACAACTAACAGCTAGATCGGGTATCGGTGGCGTTGGGTCGATCTATGAATCTGTCCATTAGCATGGGAAGTGTGACTGTGGTAAAGCTGGTTTATTGTTCAACATTCACACCAATTCCTACATATTGATATGACGATGAGCAGAACAAGCA
>JAVGVS010000456.1:105000-230000 GCA_032718565.1 Distichodus sexfasciatus | reverse complement strand
CCACATTGGTTTGATACTGCCATTAAACCAAGCTACAAAATTCCAGCATGTTGATGGGATAGTGATCAGAACAAGCAAGACAACACACTACGTTGACGTTGATCAAATCCCACCATTCTACTGTTTAATGTGCTGAACTACACCAGGTCCTGCTGGAGTTCTCACTGTTCCTGACGCTTCCAGTGCTGCAGTGTTAGGGAGTGACAGAAAATCACACACAAATCCATTCTGCAGCGTCTCCTAAGTCTCATAAAGAAATATGCTGATTATTAATTACACACTGATATCAGATCAATACTTGGGCTGGGCCCACACACAAAGCACAGGCATCAATATTGAAACTGAAAAAGTTGTATCGGTGCCTCGCTAGTTCAGATGGAGCTGGTTCAATAACTGTCTAAAACGCATCAACAGCACTGCAAACAACTAACAGCCTGAAATTTAGGCATCAAAAACGTCTGTCCTTCAACACCAGGTTCTAAAATAACAGAGCTGGATGCTCTTAACCGTCCCAGCAATAGGGCTGATGAGGTAGTGTAAAAAGCCACATCCACCAACAAACGACAAAAACAGAGCGCCGAGGCCTCAATTCTAAAGCAAATGATGCTTACAGTGGGTCTCATTGTGTAGCCAATAAATCCAGCAAAGGCAGATTAATGACAGCAGAAGCCCTGATAACGCGTAGTTAATGTTCCGTGCCCCGACAAATTACCAACAAGCCGGGAACAATGCAAAAGCCGTAACACTCTGATCACATTAAAAAAGACGATAAATCAAAGAGGGGAAAAAAAACTTCAAGTATACTTTCTAGAAGCAGCGGTTCACGATCAAGAGATAAGATTGGGAGCGAGATCGTCCCCAGATAACGTGAAATGCCTTAATAAAGCTGCCGACTCAATTACTAATCACACTTTATCAGCATAAACAAAGCAATTCTACCATCACACTTTGCAAAAGACTCACGCCGGGGCATTTCACAGTGGACCGGTCTGATTGGGTCATAGAAATAGAAATGCACGATATGGGAATTATTTGCCGATTCCGACATCGGATGTTTTTCATGCTTATATCTGCCGATACCTGATAAATGAGGCAAATAAGAAAGGCAGAGTTGAGCGCAAGCGCAGGCAAACTATTGGCAAAAATGAATCAAAAATCCCCCAACACCAGTGATACTGATTTGATGTGATATCACCCAGCTCTATGGTCAGCATTAGGGACAGGGACGGTTTCAGACTGAATCTCAGTCTAAGTTAAATCTCTGTGTCGGCACCAGGAGGTAAAATCAATCAGGCCACAGAGCGACAGGTTGCTGGGGAAAATGCTGATGGGTCTGGAGCTGTGGGATGTGATGTATAGAGCTGTGTGAACATCTGGCAGATGCTCGGTGGAAGAAGCTTGGGCTCCGTGCCAAGCTGCACATAAACGGCATCCAACTGGCATCAGACTTTATTCACAATGTCTTAACCTTGATTCTATAACGGCTTGTTGCGTTCTGCTTTTTGGCCCAGCAAGTAATTATTCATTTAGGGTTTGAGTGTGGTTAAAGACAAACTGCTCTCAGAAAACTGTCATTTAGTCACCAGTGTGGCTTGGAAAAGACAATCAAGAAAAACAGGAGTGCGTGCTTTTAAAATGTCAGCTGTGTTTGACAATCTGCAAGAGATGAAAAGTAGGAAATAGGGCTGAGCAATTAATCGAAAATTCATCGAATCTGACCTTCAGAACCTCTAATCTAATTAATTCTATTATCAAAATTCACTGTAATTGAAATTTCATCATTTTAATTAAGAAAATAATATAATAAACAGTATAACTTGTTTAATAGTGGTTACAGTGCAAACCTTGTCAGTGAACTATGAGGGCAGAAAACAATCAGAAAAATAATCACTGACTAATTGTAGTTGAGGTAAAATGTTTCATTGTGATAATGAGATCAAATCGTCCAGCCCTTCTTAAAAATTAAAGTAAAATAAATATAAATATGAGTATTCAAATTCTACGTATTTGCTCAATGCATATAATACAATTACAATTTCCAACAGAATAAAAAGCACAGCAGTGCTGGTGAAGAGTGAGTACAGGCCAGTTTTGGAAACTACACTACCAAACTGAAGCAGTGAGAGCGGTAGAGGTTTAGATCACCAACAACCTGAAGAGGTTAAATGAGTGACTAAGGAGGAGCCTCGTTAATGATTAATGTACAACATTCAGGGTCCAAATGGCAGATCTGTTAGCAGATTACAGGTCACACAGCTCAAGCTGCACATCATAAAATGATAATTCTGCCATTTCATGTATGATTCCGTCTGTGAGAACGTGTGCTCCAGATAACAGTGTGATGTGAGTTTAGGACTGATGAGGCTAAAGCTCCTCCATCATTTCTCATTCCACTCCTTCGCCTTCTCCCGTTAGGGGATGTAACACATAACAGCATATATTAGTGAGAGAAGTTAGTCATCATTAATAAACACTCCAAAACAATAGAGCTCACTCCTTCTCATGAATGAACCCAACTCAAAATGTCTTTCTGAATACATTTGCATCATTTCAAGGAGATGTGATGTAATACAGGTCAGCTGCAGTTACTTTTAAATAAGTTTTGAAAAACAGTATTCAGAGGCTTATTTACAAATACAAAAATACATTTTAAGACCATTTGTGACCCTCCACGGCAAAACCAGTCGCTTCTCTCAAATTTTCAAAATTGAGTTATTATGAAAGGGCATAAATCAAGCTTCAAAACGATACCTATATGGAATGAATGGGACGACATATGACTGAGATATCAACATTCAAAGGAGTCGGGTTTCTCCTGTCACGCCAAGTGAGAAACGGAGAAATCTGCCTTTGAAGTTGACTATCGCCGTAGCACTCACAGACGCTTGGTGCGGTCGCGGCTACGTTTGCATTTACGGTAGCCTACGATGCATTCACAGCCACACGGATAGCCTACCTGCGTTAGGTTAACTGAACTCGGGAGACGGAGATGGATTCCGGAGAAATATCTTCACGCTAGTCAACCAGTGGATTTAGCGTAAATATTGAAGTAGAGCGGCCAAAACACAAACTTTTAACATTCTGCTGGAACTGAATTCCTCACCTCAAGAAAGTCACGTTTTTAGGATGGAAAGGGTAAGTTTTTCAACCAAATTTATTCACAACAGTACAGTATAGACCTTCCACTGTTTCAAAACACTAAAAACAAAAAATCCAACATTTTACCCCACGCAACATAAACGCGACAAGCGACTGGTTTCGCCGTGCAGAGTCACATATTGGCCCGGCTCTACTCAAACTCCATTTTCACGAGCTCAGACTTGCTGATAATTAAGACATAAACAGCAACTGAACTGAAGACGACTAAATACATGGATACATCAAAGCTAAAACATCAAAAGCTAAATACATCAGTATGAATAATTATCTAAATCATTGATCAACGAATAAACTGTAAGAATGGTATTATATAAAATGTCATAGTCACAGTCTCCCAAATTGTTTAATTAAGTGAATTCATTCATTCACTCATTATCCGAACCGCTTTATCCCAACTGGGGTCGTGGGGGGACCAACCCTGGGCAGGCGCCAACATACCGCAGGGCACACACACTCACACAATCACACTCACATTCACACATTACAGGGCCAATTTAGGCCGAGAAATAAGGCGAGAACTGTGCCACCCTAAAGTGAATTTATTTACCCAATCCATTTGCGCATTTGAACTAAAAATGTATTTTGCACTGATATTTTTCTAAACTTAATTAAGCGCTTAGTTATTATAAAAATGTGCATTATGGGGAAAACAAACATTGCCACACCACTCAGATGTTAGGTTTGTTGGGATGTGTGACAGAAAAGGAAGTTACCACAGTGGAGCTGAGCGTCACTTTTAATTAATTTACGATTAATTGCCCAGCCCTTTAATGTATGCCTGTGTGTGTACACCAACGTTCCCAACTTAATAATCCCAAAAGATGTTTAAAGACAGATTTAAAAATTAAGGGTTTTCAGCGCTGAACTACCCTGCATTAAAGTCCAAATCCTTCAAATATGAACTTTAATATCTGCCATTACCATGTTTATAATTCATATTCTCTCTCTCTCTGGAGCAGCACTTTAAGGGAGGACTAAAGGGTCATGATCATTATTCTGTTTGAATGACCCACAGTGAGGCTCTCTCTCCACTCATAAAGTCCCTGCAGATTAAATCATTTTACAGCTTTCCTTTTAACTTATTTTTCCTTTTAAATGAAAGCACTTTTAACCAGCCAATTGTCAGTCATCGTACTGTTAATCTAACATCATTTGCTGCACTGAGACAGGGTTTTAGTTAAAGGCAGAATTACATCAACGTCCTGTAGCAAGACCTTTGGCTTGCCTTTTTAAAAAGAACCTTTTTAGAGACTGTTTGTGTCGAATCTGACGTTGAGTTTTATAGCCAGCTTTGATCATGCAAAGCAGCACCTTGTATTAAGGGGAGGTTTGGTGAAGATTTTAATTAGCATACATTTTCAGCTCCGTGTGTTAGCAGGAATTAATGCACAAATCCAAAATGTGCTCACCGTTCCATAATATTAATAAAGAAACACCTCATACCACCATAATTTCCTGGTGCAAAATGTCTCAGACATCTCAGTGGTGTGCATTTAGAAAATAAGCTGCCAAAAAGCAAAGTAAACAAACTTCTACTTTTGCTTCATTTTTACGCAAAAATATCAGACATTTCTTTGTCATATTTTCCAAGCTACAAAAACAGGCCGACAGGAAAATAAATGTAAAAATCATAATTCAGAACAGACCAGTGAAAAGGTCAATTACCAAAGTTTTTTTGGGGAAAATGAATTATTTAAAAGTTAAATATTTGATGTTAAATACAAACCAGATTAAACTGAAACTGACACTCATGCATCTTTAATCATCCTCATTCTCATGCACTCAGTTTATGGTTAATCAAGATTAATGACATAAAAACTCTCCAATCAGAAGATAACAAATCAATCAGACGCACCCGAGAAAGACGTGCTCAAATCAATAGCGCTTTCACAGCGGCTTCACGCGGCGAGGGCAGAATATCAACACCAACTTGATGTAAATGGAAAATGATGGTCATTAAGACAATCAGAAACACGGCTGTTTACATATTGAGTGGGAGTCAGACGCGCAATTACGTTATCGAGTACGAGACAAACTCCAGACGAGATCTCTCACACACACACACACACACACACAAACAAGGGAGAAAAGTGGCCTGAAATCCAGAATAAAAAGTGGATTAAGGATGGAAGCACATTTTTAGCAGCATGAATCCTGTCCCAGGTTTGAGTAAATCTGGTCCCTCAGATAGCTTTAAATATTCTCTATTTTAGAACTTTATTTATCCAAATTGCTCTGACACCTGGATTTTGTTCACCTGATGTGGCTTACATTTACACTGCTCAATTTTTAAAGAATTTGATTCTATTTATTTTCATAGTGCTTAGAAGAAACATCAGCGTTTAATCCTTCAATATGATTATCCTACAAATTCAGTGTTCCAATAAGGTTTTATAGAACGTACGATTGAGTTCCTAAGCCAAGTTTTATAGCTCAAGTGTGAAAGAGTTTAAAAAGTTAAAGTTTCACGATGACGTGAATGTTGAACGCTTAAAACAACACCTGATGCAAGTAGAGGTTCTCAATGTCTGTTTTGTTTCATTTTCAATTAGCCGCCCAGCTCTGCCAAGAGGAGTAAGGTGGTGTTGGGGAGAACATGTTATGGTGTGTGTGTTGTAGAAAGCAGAAGCAAACCCCCCCCCAAACACAAACTGCCCTCCCTCCTTCTTTCAGGCATCATTATTACCGTAGACGCACTCGACGGAGACATCACTGACCCCAACCCACTGCTCGCCCTGTTTGCTTCCCAGCTTTCATTTGTTTTCCAAGATTCCCAATACCCCCCTCTCCATCTGATCGGCTCTGCTTGGCGAGGCCGTGCCTCTGTTTGCCTTCTCAAATCATCTGTTTGACTAACAGCAAGAAAAGAGGGGTTTACTCTCACCAGACGGGGACGTCTTTAGGAGGCGACAAGAAGTCACAAGAACTGAAAATGAAAAACAGAATTAGAGGAGGAGGAGGAGGAGGAGGAGAAAACAACAGAATTAAAGGAGGAAGAGGAGGAGGAGGAGTAGAGAACAATAGAATTAAAGGAGGAGGAGGAGTAGAGAACAACAGAATTAAAGGAGGAGGAGGAGTAGAGAACAACAGAATTAAAGGAGGAGGAGTAGAGAACAGAATTAAAGGAGGAGGAGGAGGAGAAGAAAACAGAATTAAAGGAGGAGGAGAGAACAACAGAATTAAAGGAGGAGGAGGAGGAGGAGGAGAGAACAACAGAATTAAAGGAGGAGGAGTAGAGAACAACAGAATTAAAGAAGGAGGAGGAGGAGGAGAAGAAAACAGAATTAAAGGAGGAGGAGAGAACAACAGAATTAAAGGAGGAGGAGGAGGAGGAGGAGGAGGAGAAAACTGAATTAAAGAAGGAGGAGGAGGAGGAGAAGAAGAAGAAGAAAACAGAAGTAAAGGAGGAGGAGGATGATGAGTAGAGAACAACAGAATTAAAGGAGGAGGAGGAGAAGAAGAAGAAGAAAACAGAATTAAAGGAGGAGGAGGACGATGAGTAGAGAACAACAGAATTAACAGATGTTTGTAAAATCCAGCTGAAAACAGCTGTAAAAATGAACAGTAATTTTTCAGGAAGTTGTCAGTGAAATGGTACAGAGTGGTGTAAAGTAACATGCGCTGCTCCCCGACAAATAAACAAGTAAATAAATAAATAAACAAACAAACAAGCAACACAACCCCCAGTAGGCCAAACTCTGCCCAAAAATATCTTACAAAAGAAAAGAAAGTCTTTGTGATACGCACAGCGTGTGCCTGAGTGGAAGGTAAGTGGGGGAGGGATGAGAGGGAGAGAGAGCGACGCAGAGAACGTAGGAGAAAGAGTCAGACAGAAAGGACGAGTGTGACAAAGAGAGAGAGAGAGATGTGTGTTCCAAATTCCACTTTAAGACAGTGACATTTCCCCATTGTAGGTCTGACTCAGTGATCTCACTCTCACTCTCACTTCACACACACACACACCCCTCTCTTTTCCCCCGGAATAGCACAGCGCCTGATTTACATTCGCACACGGCACCTGCAAAGATCACAAGCTGTCAAGACCGCGCTCGGGAAAAGTTTCGCAGTCTAAACTCGCACGTCCAAAAGAACACGGCAGACGTTCGAAGGCGTTAAAAAGTCACCAAACTTCATCCCGAGAACGCCGGGCGACTTCTCACCGCCACCACGTGCAGCGGCAGCAGTAGGGACGATTAGCCGACAATAAAGTTGATTATACAAATTTGTTGGTGTTGAGCACATCATATTATAAATGTTGAAAGCTGGATGAACACAATTCTTTACTCAGTTTTATTCGGACCATCAAAACTGATCAGCACCATTAGAGACAGACCTGAGTCAGATATCACAAAAATATTAGTCCTTAAAAGCAGTTTCTAACTCTGATTCTTGCAAACAAATCAAAGCTGAAGATTTGGACGACAATCCGGCTGAACAGAAAACTCACTGCAAGGGCTCGGTAATGAGACTTCAACCCAATATAATGATTAAATTCATATGTACCTCGGTTACAATTAAAGCTGGGAAATGTGATATTTGTGATATGAAAGTATGTGTATCTTTATGCCAGATATGATCAAGAGAACTGTTAAAATAATCTAAATAACCATAATGGGCATGATTACATCGATGAAAGCTCTTGAATGTTGTCTTTGATGAATTTTCGATTTACTGCCCAGGCCTACTCGTCCCTGCTCCAGCCACATCGAAGTGGGCATTTCAGGCAGAGATTCAGGCACGCAGCCGGCCTGCTAAACCTCAACATATGTTGGTGCTGCTGTGCTGCTGCGAGACTTTGACGGTTTTGAGAAAATTGAATCATCCGAGAGCCGCTACGGCATTTGCCCGGCTCTGAAAGATGACTCAAGTCTCACCGGTAGCCCTTTTCCACAACACTGGTGTCGGTTCCCCATTTGGAACCACATTTTGTCCCCAAAATAAAAATAAGGTGCCAGTTCTGCAAAATCGACACCAAAACTTGACCATTTTACTTTAAATGTTGGAAACCATAACAACAAATTCTGTTTCCACTTATCGGCATCAGACAACAATTCATTCATTCATTCATTATCTGAAGCGCTTAATCCCAACTGGGGTCACAGGGGAACGGAGCCTATCCCGGGAACTTTCGGGCGCAAGGCGGGGAACAACCCTGGGCAGGCACCAACACACCGCAGGGCACACACACACACTCACGCGGTCACACACACATTCACACCTTACGGGGCCAATTTAGAGTCGCCAACTAACCTACAGCGCAAGCCGTAGGAAACCGGAGCGTCCGGAGGAAACCGGAGCGTCCGGAGGAAACCGGAGCGTCCGGAGGAAACCGGAGCGTCCGGAGGAAACCTACGCAAACACGGGGAGAGCATACAAACTCCACACAGAAAGACCCTACGTCCGTCCCTGGGGTTCGAACCCAGGACCTTCTCGTTGTGAGGTGGCAGCGCTAACCACTAAGCCGCCGTGCCGCCCTTAATTACATTTTTTACATTTTATAAATACAATTTCATTGATTAATTGCATGTGGAAAACCACATGTTGTAGATGTTTTTACCACTCGGACAGATTTAAGAATCTATATCAGACATTGAGAAAATGTGGCTTTGTTTTTATATCGAGATACAGAAGGAAATCAGCACTGGTTAAACTCAAATCAGCATCAGAACTCTAGAGCTGATCTTTATATTTCATAAGCGTCTAAAATAAAAAGCACTGAGGCTGTAGTGCACCAAACACTGCTACTCACGTCACTGGTGTAGTGCACTTCATCCACAGCGTACTTCTCCTTGAAGTGCTCGGGAGGATAGATCCTGCCAAAAGAAACAGACAAAAGCCCCTTTAATGACGTGCCCTTGGGAAGAAGCGCACGTGGCTGTAAACGTATCAGGGACTCCTCATCCTCCGAGCAGACGTAAAGCCTTACAATGTGATGAAACAAAGGCCTCGTCCCAAATTGCATCATCAAGCCTGGAAGACAACACACTGCGCTTGTGTTCCCAAACACTAGCATGGGATAAAAGTGCTTTTTGGAAATAATTCCCCAAAGAACACGTGGAGAAAGCCGAAAAGAGCGGGATGTTGGGGAGAATGGACATAGATCTGGCTTCACAAAGAACAAGCAGAAAAAGTGTTTTATTTATTATCATTATTAGTAATAATAATAGTATAATTATGATGGGTTTTGCTGTTTCCGCAAAATGTGATTTCAGCAAGTAAAATTTGGAAGAAAGGCTACTGAATGACAGCATCAGTCTGGGTCAGTAAGTCTAATAACACTATTTAGAGCTCAGTTACTGGGTTTGGTGGGAGTTTTATGAAGGAACAAAAGAACTCCAGCAGTCACTTCATCATAATTTAGGCTGGGCGTGAAGCTGATGGTCTCCAGGGGAGAGAGGATGAGCCTGTTAAGAGCTGTTAATTCAAAGAACTATTAGCCTGTAACCACCCAGGCTTAAAGACTCCCAACTCAGACATCCAATATATCAATATCGCAATGTAGACAAAAGACATATAAACATAGCAGCAGTTGGGGATGGGCAATCAATCGAAGACTAAACAATCAATAATCAATATTTAGAAGCTCTCAACGATCTTGTCAATGTGGCTTATTTCCATTATTTAAGAAATCTGTTCCTACAGAATTTTCGTGTTCATAGTGTTCATGTACTGATATTTAATTTTGATGAAAAGAGTGAATTTTGTTTAATAATTTTTAGCTGACTGCCCTTCAAAACTCAATAACACACTAAACGTCCCCATCAGCTTTCATGTACTCACAGCCACCTTAACCTCGAACTACTGAGAGGTACATGAAGGGGAAAATGTTCTACAGCTTAAACCTGGATCAGGTCCAGTGCTGACGGGGTTTTCAAGGTGAAGAAAGTAACAGTAATTCAGCGAGGGGACAGCTCATGTGACTCTCGGACGGCTGAGCACAGGGCTTTTAAAACCAAGAGAGATGTCTTATAGAAAGGAAAAACGGAAAGAGAGACACAGACACTTTTATTGCTGTATTTATGGGACACTTTCTTTAACTACTCTACACTAGGGCTGGGCGATACGACCTGAAAACATATAAAACAAATGAATGACTACATTTGGCAATGACAGAAATATTTTAAACATACCTGTTTAATTGTTGTGATTGTGATATATATATGTATTTTTAATTCCCAGCATGAATGCAAATATTTCTCAGGACAAAAACACAAAAAATGAAGAAAAGATGGTCGGCTCAAGACCTTTGCACAGTATATAAATATATTTGGGCTCCTTTAAGCTTATTATTTTTTGCAACCATAGCTGGAGGATTTGCCAGTCTTATAACTCCAAGCTGTAGCAATATAGGAATGGCCAAGGAGGCTGATAACATTTTTTAAATGCTGAAATAATAGAAATTAAGCCACATGAGTATTTGTTTAGAGAAATTGTTGTTTAGAGAATGATATAAATAACTGGTCATGCTCCTCAGTTTATTAACAATCTGCCTCAAAATACATATATGGGTTCCTTTAGGCTTTCAAAAGGAAGCTACATTATTATCATTATTTAAATTCCTACAGCGACAGGAACTGTCAGAGAAGCACAAAAAAATTCACGTTTGCTGTCATCCTGGGGACATGTGATTCCCATAAAGCCAAACTCTCACTCTCACAAAGCTCAAACACACACACCTACACACACCTGCTGGGCCTGTGAATAATGAGACGGCTCTCCTTAATCCTATAGGACTCATAACCAACTAATCAAGTCCAACAGAACATCTCCTCTGTCGTTTCAGATATTAAAACGGGTCGGCCGCTCAACATGAAAAGGCCCGGGCCGCTGCTACAATACCCACAATGCCCCTCTGCAGTAATCTCTGGCCGAGACGAGATCGTCTTCCTCGGCTCCCGTCCTCTCAATAGCATCTCATTATAGCAGCCACAGGCTTTTCAGGAAGAGAAATTAGTACCAGCTCAATTATCTACGTCCATTCCACTGTCAGGTTTTGAGGGCAAAGTGTGTGTGTGTGAGTGTGAATACGTAACGTGTGATAATGGAACAGACCCCAGCCATGTGAATACAATAAATGTTCTCTGAAGAGTGACACCTTAATGAATAATGGGGGGGAAACGTTTCTAAGCCCTTTAAGAGCAGCACCGCCCGATTTCTGCACTAATAACATACTAATAACACCCCCATAATGAAAGGAAGATGGAGAATCGGATAAAAACAAGGTCTCTATTCCATTCAGAGAAGATTAAAATAAATATGTCATATAACAATGGTGGAAAGATTAAAATACACAACAGAGCAAGGTCACCGCATTTCCAAGGCCCGTTCATACTTGACATTTGTGCATCACAGCTATTGCCTTGAAGAAGAAGCACTGTGTTTAATAGAGGCAGTGTTTTGGTTGAAGTGCCACAGTTTCACAAAGGAGCTACTTAAAATCCACCTAGTTCCAATGCGGCACTACAGTGAAGGAACATTCGCCAACTGACAAGGTTAGTTTTCAATTTTAAAGATAATGCAAAAAAACTTGAACTGAAATATCACGTGTGCGCTGGAAGAATGAGTTTTATAACTTTATAACATGCTGTAATTGATACAGCAATGGCTGAGTAGACTGATAATACTTTAAAATAAATGCTAAAATGAAAAAGGAGTATTTCCATTGGTTTAGATAATCTAAAAGACTGGTCATTAGGGCTGGGTTCAAAAAAATCGATTCACCGATCAATATCGATTCAAAAATTTGAGGATCGATCTTTTCCTGCGGTTACGCACTACTTCTCGTGACCGCGCAAGGAGAGCTATAAAAACGTGAGAGCGGCGAAACCCAAACCAAATAGAGCCATGGCTGAAGCTGCTCCGCTCCAATCACCGTCTGGCCTAATTTTATAACCAAGCAAAACTAGTATTGACGCAAAGAAATCTCTAAATAAATCGATATTGAATCGAATCGGAGCATGACCTTGTGAATCGGAATCGAATTGATTCAGGAAATCAGCAACGATACCCAGCCCTACTGGTCATACTTCACACTCAAACTCCAAAAACCCCTGTTCTTTCTCCATCTTCTTAAAACATTTCAAATGAACTTGTTTTAACCTTCTCGACTGTCTAACATGTCTCCACTGTTGTGCCACATTGGAAATGCTTTTTAAATCGCTCCTTTGGAATCATAACACTGCCCTATTTTATGTTCATGCCCTTCAATATTCATCTGCAATTTCTTTACATGAAACGTGCACACTGTTCATACTGTTACATGTGCAACACTCTACTGTGTGGGGTGGCCTTGCTCAAAATCTATATAGAAATGCTGGATTTTTTAAATATATACTCTCTGTACAACTGGATTGAGTGCTATTCTGTAAACGGCATTATTATAATGTCTAATAATTAACTAAAATTATTTAAAAAGTGAATCCACATTCAGAACCTGTAATGGACATAATCTTTTTCATGAATATGTTTTAAATAATTATTGAAAATACTGTTAGTACTTTCCCCCTAAAAGATACCACCACTTATGTTGTCACATGACAGTCTGCCACTATGTGTGTATTTCCTTCAATTATTTTAAAATCATAAAACTATGCACTCTTTCATTACCAAAAATGATCCCCACTTAAATAGTTGAGCATATTTACACTACACATCTTGTCAGTGAACTATAAGTGCACAAAATCACCCAAAAACTGAAAAATCCCTTATTAATCGTAATCGAGGGAAATGTTAATCATGATACTGATTTGAGGTCATATCACCCAGCTCTAGTGTAATGCCTACAGTCTGCTCTTTAGGTTTTATCTCACCATGTACTTTTACACGGTTATTGATAACAATAAAGTGAACCTGAGCTAGTGACTTACTCTCCCATCCAGGTGGCGTAGCTCTCGGGCAATTTGGGCACAAACAGGAGGGACCTTCCAGAATCCACCTCCACAGCTCCATAGCAGTCGGCCTCGGTCACTCCAAACGTCCAGTGGAAATATGACTCCTGCAAGTCCAGATAGAGAGTTTTATTTGATGTATTTTCTGCGAGGAACAGTTTCAGTCATACTATAAGTTTTTACTACTTCTTCCATTCATTTCATAAACTGCAGATTGTTTATTCATGTTAAACACTGGAATGTTGTGAACAGCTACAAAAAACAAAACATTTAACATGTCACATGAGTTTCCTTCATAAAGGTTATCACCACATCCTGCAGCCACATGCTGTTCTGACAACAGGCTTACTACTCAGCAATTCTTGTCCAAATAAGATGACATTTTCTTGCTCATAAAGGTGAACATACTGCACATTTATTTGTTACCAAAGAATATTGCGAACAGATCTGAAGAAGAAATATGTGTTCATAAAAAGATTGTGTGGTGTGTGCACACATTTTTTACTTGTATTGTTTATGGACATTTATGTGACTCAATAATACTAATTCTCTCAATTCATTACAAAGTAAATAACAATAAAGCAGATCTCTGTTGCTGTAGTGTAGAAACTCAATTAAAGCTTAGGATATTCCATAAGACGCACTATATTTCTTTTACCTTAAGAGTTTAAGTTTATAGTTGATTTATATACTGTATGTAAATTCTATGTGTTTTCTCTTTATATCCTGTAAAAACTGGAGCCATGATGTCGCCTCACCTTTCTGCATACTTGTATATAGCTGAGATTACAATAAAGTTTACTTTGACTTGATGAAAGTTCAAAATGATACTCAGGTTTACAGTATAGGGTACTTTATATGGTGTGTTGCAGCAAGAGGTCCAGGAGGTCATAATTCATCTAAAATAAAACATTTTATATCTTATCTGTAAGTTTGATTGTTCTCTCTGGTCAATATGGAACTCAGGAGTGTGTGCTGTAACACAAGGTGGAAAAAGATGGCACTACTTCACCTGTCTGAAGAGGACATCGGTGTCTGTGCAGTATCTCTGCTTCTGCTCTCCTCCCTGCAGCAGCACCACGGATTTGGCCTGCAGACCCTGAGTGGAACGCAGAGCCTCGCACAGACGCCGACGGTTCTCCGCAAACAGGGCGGCCGACACCCTCAACGTGTCTTTCCCCAACCAGTACACTGCCTTCCTGCAATACACACACATACAACACTCAGCATCTGCCGTCAAGAAGCAATTTTAAAGACATTTCTAACATATGAAAAGTATATAATATCAAAAGATGAACTCCTGAATCTCCTTATGTCAGCAAAGAAGAACAGAGAGACAATTTCCACGTGAGAAAATAGGAAGTTTAAGAAGTTTAACCTCAGTCCTGTCACGTATCCGTGTTACTGAACACGTACAGCACGAGCATGAACCACAAGGCTGACAGATACAGGTTAGTCAGCAAAATGCCGCAAAGATGACCTTATGCAGGGCCACGTCATCTTACCTCAGCACTACCATAAGCTGAACACAAAGTTTTAGGATTGTGCTGGAATTTTACCCTACTATTAAGAGTCCAAGTACATATAAGTAGTACTGGACCTCGGCTGAAAGGGTTCTGTTTTTTAGGCATCAAAGCCCAAACATGAAGCGATGCAAATCTTGGACCCATCTCTTTGCCACTTGCAGCTGTAGTTGATATAATTATTCTTCTCTAAAACAAGGAGGGAGAATAAAGGAACTTTGCACATTTACCTGAATACTTTTGATTAAATGGTTTATGCTTAAATGAAAGAAATGTCTTTCTTGATGAAGAAAACAGTTGACTAATCTTCATGGAGGTGGGAACTGAAAAACAACTCTTAAAATACTTCCAATACTGTAGTTGGTTCAATACAGTTTTTAAAGTACCATATATTGTCTTTTGCATATTTTATGACAATTTCAGAGAATACTTTGTATGAGTAACAAAGGTTAGTAGCTAATTACAGAGAAAATGCAATTAATCATTACTTGAAAATGAGAGTAATAAGTAATATCTAATATCTTTCTTTTTAGAATAACTCCTCCAACATGCAACTCAAGCAAAACTGCAGAACTATACTGCATAGAGTTTTACAATTCAAGATAAGAATTTGGGTTTTATTGCCATGATCCAGATAAAAATGGGTTATCACAAATTACTGCACTGATGAAGGCTGATAAAACATGCATAAAAAGTTCAAACAGTCCCAAACAGTTAAACAATCTTCAGATGGCTCATGATTAAGGCTCATAAACACCTCTATCTGAACAAACACGGCCAAAGTTTAAACCCCGGCCTCAGATAAACTTCAGACAGGAAGGAGAGGTAAAGGAAGTAAGCTGCAAAATGTGCAGCATCAGCACTGGCGTTACATTTAGACCACGCAATAGAACGTGGCGTGACTCCACAAATCAAGATAGAAAGTTTGATTGATTTATGCACAAAGTTGAATTAAATATTTTATGAGATTTGCATGAGATTTTTCTCAGTACTTGAACCAGATTTCAACCAGATTTCTTACTAGGATCACGATTGTGAGACAAAAGTCAAAACATTTAATAAGAAGAATTCATGTTGGAGATGTTTTTACGTTTTTGGAGGATGCATTTCCTAGAATATATACAATACACAAAGCAAAAATACTCATAAATATACACCACTCTCATTTAATTAATTTCCAATGATTTTGTGTAACTCACAGCTTCAATCACCAAACAGAACAAATACATGCAACTCATCCAAAACTGCAGAAGTCTGTTTCTTGGATTTTTAATTTGTGTATAGGCTAAAGCCTTAAAAACCTTCAAGGAATATGCTGTTAAAATATTTTATTCCTCAGCTTTTAGTTGAACTTCTATATGCTTTCCCTCCTGTCATCACCACATGAGAACTATTTGAAAATAGATTTTTCTTCTTCTTACTTTTGGAACTGATTTTAAATACTCTTATTTGTGTATAAAGCCTGAACAGGAAAATTTTGTTAAAATTGGTACTTGTGTTTAAAGCCTCAAAAGCCAAAGAATGTGGTATTAAAACACTTTTAATATCATATTGGTCCTTATTTTATCTCTTTTCTATATGGTTTACCTTAATGTACTTGAAATTGTTCCCAAATTTGTTTTTAATGTACATATTCCATGTTTTTTAGCACGAATAGCTGCTATCAAGTACAATAAGGGCATATGTAAGTGTTTTATGGTTATTAATTACTAATAATAAAGCTGTATATTTGTGGCAGGATTGCAGATCAAGCGGCGTGTCCGATCGCCTCAGCGCTGACTGACCAACTTTTCCTTCAGACAATAAGTCAGCTTTATAAGGCACTAAAAGAGCACAAATTGAGGCTGATGAATAAAAGAAAGCACCGTTATGAGCGTGCTGAAGAAAAGAGTGTATAAAGGTGTTGAAATGAGGTAAAAAGTGAGCAGATTGTCTCCTACCCTCCCGCTGCAGCCATATTCCTCCGCGAAGCGCCGCGATCACGTGAGCGAGCTGTCAGCTGACACGCGCCGCCTCGCATACACAGGGCTGCGTCCCAATCCGCGGAGTTACGCAGCTGTGACGAGGACGCGTCCTATTTAGCATATTTAGCGGCTTTTTATACGTTTAAAATGAAATAAAATCGTTATTTTCCTGAAAAGTACAGACAGTTACCCTTACAGCAACATTATAATACAAATCGGTCATTCAACAAAATTAACAAAAATTACTAGAAACGTACAAAATAACTGAGGCACAGTTTTGGGCAAGTTACTTCCAAAATGTAATACACTGTAGTCAGGGGCAGATTAAAGTGGACATGAGCCCCTAGACTACATTTTCTGTTAGCCCCCATGCCAGGCTTAATTTAATTAATTGATATTTTTTACTGGCCGATTGCCCCGGCGGACTGGCCTGTGCGTTAATCCGTGCCTGACTATTGTCACAGTCAACGTAAACTTTATTTTCATCTCAGCTACATACAAGTATACAGAAACGAGATGAGGCACGTAGAATAAGCTAGGGTGACCAGATTTCAGGTGGTGAAAAAGAGGGCCGGGCGGTGGGGACATGGCACCCTGGCCACCTTACTTTGCCCTCCCCCGAACCCACTTCCACTTGATTTATGCAGTAAGGCTATAAGAAAAGAATCCCGGCCAGGCACATTTTTTTAGGTCTTAAAAAGAGGACATGTCCAGGGAAAAGGGAGTGTCTTGTTACTCTATACTAGAGGGGCAGTGTTGGGCAAATTACTTCCAAAATGTTATACATTATAGTCAAATTCAAAGTAAACCGTATTGTCATCTCAGCTATATACAAGTATATGCCTAACCCTAACCCTAACCTTACATTCTTTCCCTAACCCGACCTTTACCCTTTCTTGTTCTTGCCCTATACCTAATTCCTAACCCCAACCATAACCTTTACCCCCCTTCTAACCCTAACCCTGGGTTTCCAAACTCAATACAGAGAGACGAGACGATGAGACGATGAGACGACGTGACACCAGAGTACAAAGAAAAGGAATCAGGAATTTAATAATATGTACAAATACTGCAACAGCAAAGTGGATAAAAACTACAATTGTACTTTTGAAATGTGCATATGGTCTGCATCAACTTAATATTAATAGTAGATATACAAACAATCTAGTAAAAGTAATAATTTTGTCTAATAAATAAATGGTGTCTTAACAGCACAGTGTAGCATGGATGAGTTTGTAGATGTAGCAGCAGGTGCATCATAAAACAGTGGAGTGGTTATACTGTCAGGTTTAGCATTAACATGGTTCATGATTGTAGAATATTTGTACTATGCCTAAATACAGTGTAAAGCACCTTGACATTAAAGCTTTTCCTTTTCCAGAGCTACCCCCCTCCGCCTTTGTTCTCCAACTTCTGTTTTCAACCTACAACACAAGATTGACGACTATTGGAAACTCTGCCAAACTATGTAATTGACCAACAGAGACTTTCAGTATTTATTATTAGTCTTTGTTAAAAAGTCATTGTGGAACAATAAGCTTAAATATTGTATTTGCTAATTTTCAGTCTTGAGAAACACATCAAATGAAAGCCTCTCTTCTTTTCTCTTCTCTTTATTTCAGACATGAGAAATTAATAGTTAATAAGCATCAAGGTCAAGCATTTAAGCTGCCTTGTGTTGGTGACAAGCTAAAACTAATTTACAGGCCAGACATTTTCCCAAACAGAGTTCTGTTCTATTAGTCAATATAACCCTAAGGAAATATTGAATTGTGCAGCTCTCTGACATACATAAGCACAGCAGCAAAATAATCCTGCAACAAATGTTCTAGTCAAAACCAATAATTGTCCATGCTTAATATGCAGTGCACAGCAAAAAAAAACTAAGCAAGTTAATGAAATTTAAGCTCCAGGGAAATGACTGTTACAGACTATAGACCACAAGTGAAATGTGAATAGCAAGAAAAGGCCCATTTGGGATTACAATATTCACTTTATGCAAAGATTATTTCACGCTTATGAGGAAACAGTATAATCCATTCTCACCTGCGTGTGGGATTTATTTGTGCTAAATCCTCTTTATTTAGAGATAGAGCTGGGCCTGATTGAATTGACCCACATTGATAGCATACATCAATTATGATTGACTTGACTGATTGCTTGGATAAAAGCTTTTGTCTATCATTCATCATGTTAAGTGAACTGACTGATTAATCCACTCACTCATTCCAAACCTGCATTTAAAAGTGTGGTAAGCACGCTAAACTTCAGGTCGCAAGTCCAACTTGATAACTTGACTGCTATTATAATGTTTCCCCTGAACACAAATCGACATATTTGAGGATCAGAGCTTTACTATCAGGTTTAGAGAGAACAATGAAATTCTTGTTTACCATGAATAATAAATTATTAGGACTTTAGTGTGTTAACAGGCTTATTTTGGCACTTCTATATGTATAGCTTTTTATCAGTGCTTCATTGGTCATACCTTTGACCAACTCTGGGCTCGACTTCCTCACAACAAATTAATAATTTCGTTCAGAGGCTGTGATTCCATAAGGCTTCGATCCATTCCAGAAATGCTGACCTCACTCTCAGGCTATCTGAACTCTGTTATTGATTTCATGGCTATATATTTTTATTATTTGTCTGAAATAGAAAAAAATAAAATAAAAATATCAGGCCAGCTCCGCAGGCGCAGAGCGTTTCATGGAAACACATGAGACTGTGACAAGCTGCAGTGGTATTTGTTAGGCCTGTTTCATTGGCAGCTTGACAAGGAGAGAAATAGATAAAAGATGACATTTCAAAAGTCTTGCCTTGGCGTACGAGTTAGTTGAAATGCACGGCCACGCGTGTTGTTTTCCCTCACTTTCCCCCTCCTTTCCCATCACCGTCCTCGTTTGTGCCTCCCCGAAAAAAAGAAGAAGAGCAGGGGAGAAGAGAGTCGACAAAATTAGATTTGCCTTCTTTATTGGTTCATAATTCTCCTGAACATGACAAAAATGACACCCTGTTTGACAAGCAGGCCGACCCAAGAGAGCTATTATCCCCCAAAGCCGTTACGCAATCTTTTTTCCTCTTCTCCCCGCGAGGAAATTAAGAGACGGTTTGGAGACGATGCACCCCGCATTCGCAGGCAATCCTCGCTTTTATTACTTTCCTTTATATCATTTAATCAACGTGACGCCAGCCGGTTCTGGCTTTAGAGACGCTGATGACTTTACAGAGTGCCTTCACACAAAGTCAAACACCCCAACAAAAATGTTCATTTATAAAGAATGCTAATAAACTAGTACTTTATATTTAACCTGCATTATTCAATATTTAATCAATTACAAAAAAAAAAACGTACAAATAATAATATCATGATTTGTATTTATAAGGGATGTGCATCAACTTCTAGCTTGTAATTGAAGTGTAAATCATCTCATTAAATCGTCAGATTGTACATTATAACATTAACATCTGGATTAAAACGTGTTAGAGGCGTAATCCCTGCAGCATCAACAGATTTAGGAACATTAACAGATACAATTAAACTAGAATACTGCTGAACACATCACACCCACAATCTCCACATCACACACAACTTGTCTTCTTGTTGCTGCTTCTGCCGTCGGACTGGAAACATGTGTGTTGCTGTTCACTAGATCAACTTCAACCAGATTACACACCGATTGGAGGCCTTTTGGATTTTTGAGCGTCTGCAGATGCCAGATAAAGGCTGATGAAAGATCCACTGCATGCTTAGAATTTTGGCTCAAAAATAATGCTGTACTGTTTTGCGAGAAGGGTTTTAACCTTTATGAGAAATTTCACCACGTTTCAATATCTAATAATAAAACGTCAAAAATGCTTTTAATATAAAACATAAGCAAACTAAACAATTACACAATTAACATTTACAGTATTAATAAGTGTAAAATGATAAAGAGAACAAAGACAAATTCATACCTGCTATCATTTAAAATGTCAAAAATATGCAAAATACAGAAAGCGTTTATCTTCTTTTTCACAGATATAGTCATGTTATAGTCATGTTACCATGACAACAATCCATATTACCATGGTTATTTTAGATTGTTTTCTTGTAACTTTATTAAATTACACTAAAGATACAAAGTGCGAAAAATCTACCACAGTTTAGACAAAGATTTAGTTACAAGTATGGTATGAATTAAATTAAATTACAAAGAAAATATCCAAAATAAGCATTTAATATAGTTACAGTGACAATTACCCACATAACCATGGTTACCATTATTTTGTTGTAATTTAATTCAATTTACGCTACAGACGCAAAGAGTGAAAAAATGTACCATAGTTATACAGAAATCAGCTTTTTAGCAACATGGTGTAACCAGATTTAGTTTCTAAAGTAATTATTTTAAATGTTCCATTAACGTAATGCAGTTCGGTTTCACGTTTCTTCCGGTCAGAGAGATGCAGCTGAGGCTTTATTCATGGATTTTTTGCTCAGTGAATGTCACTGTAGCAGACTTACAGCCTGTTCCAGAAGCTCGTTACTCAACCCACATCCCTCCCTTTATTCTATAGAGAAGAGAGAGAGGGGGAAGAAGAGAGAGAAGAAGAGAGGTAGAGATGTCTGAGTGCTTTTAGGCTGAGCTTTCATCAGGTAAAAACCTCTCATCTCTCCCTTCCAACCAGCATCACTCCATTCAGCACCTGCAGCTCTACCTGAACACGGAGAGAGAGAGACAGAGAGATGGAAGATATAATGAGAGATGAATAGAGAGATTTGGAAGGTGGAAGGTAGAATATGGAGAGAAAGAATTAAATTGGAGAGAGAGAGACAGAGAGAGAGAGAGAGAGAGAGAGAGAGAGATGGAAGATGAAGAAAAAGAGAAACGGAAGATGTAGAAAGTGAAGAAAAAAGAGATATGGAAGATGAAAAGAAGAGAGAAGAGAGAGATGGAAGAAAAAAAGAGAGATTTAAGATGGAGAAAGAAGGAGAATGAGATGAAGGATGGAAAACTGATAGATGGAGAGAGGGAGAAGGAACACATAGAAAGAGAAGAATGAGGGATTTGGAAGATGGAAGATGAGAAAAGAAAGAAAGAGAAGAAGAGAGGATGAGGAGATATGGAGAGAGGTAGAAGATGGGGACAGAGATATGAGATGGACAGATAGAGAGAGGAGGAGGGAGAGAAAGAGGCTGAGAAACAGGCAGATACAAGAGAGAGATAGAGAGAGAAGATGGAGAAAGAATGAAAGTAAGACATGGAAAATGGATGAAGGAAAGGAGAGATGAAAGATTAAGGAAAGAGATGGAAAAGAGAGATATGGAAGGAAAGAGTTTAAAGAATAAAAGAAAGAAATATGGAAGATAGAACATGAGGAGAGATAAAAGATGGTTGAAGATAGAGAGAGAGAGAGAGAGAGAGAGAGAAATTGAATAAGAAATAAATAAAGAAAGAAAGAAAGAAAGAAAGAGAGATAGATAATGGAAGATGTAGAGAGGGAGAGGGAGAAAGAGAGATGGATTGAGAGGTGTGTTAACTCTGCACTGCTGGAGGCTGCACTGAGATGTGTCTCTAGACCTGCACTGAAATGAACAGATGAAGAAAACGAGTAGAAGTCAGCTCCGTATCGACAGCTGCGTCTCCCAGACGAGAGGAGAGACGCCGCTCCGCCGCAGGAGAGATTTACGGCATATTCTCACAGCCCGAGGGACAAACACACACAAAATCATCTAAGTTTGCCAATAATTGCTCCTTTGATCCTCTCTCTTCATCATACGACCGATACCTTCATGACGAGTTTGTTGGTCCATCGTGCACCAGCGTGATGTTATTGTGTTAATTTGGTAATTTGTAATATGATTAAAATTCTCCATCAAACTGAGCAGGAGAGAAAGACAGAGCCAGTTTCAGAGAGAGAGAGAGAGAGAGAGAGTTTTCAAGTGGTCTATCTGCTTAATGGAATGGAGGAAGAAAGGATCCATGTTGTTCCTGGATGAAAGAGGGAATAGATAAAAATGTGCTTGAGAAAACAGTGGTCAGTTCATGGGCCGGGGCACTTGGTAATGTAACGGTTGTGGAGTTGCCCCCGTGATTGAAGGGTCAGCGGTTCAATTCCTGGAACGATAAAAGGTACGAGCAAGGTACCATCCTCAAGTAATGCTCCCTGGATGTCTCCACCAGTACGATAGTTTTTCACTATTTTGACCACAAGGGGTCTCCACCAGTACGATAGTATTCTTCATTTTGGCCACAAGAGGCCGCCACTAGTAAGATTTTTTCTCTGAGTTTGGCCATAAGAGCGATAGTGGTTTCCTACTTTGGCCACAAGAGGCCACCACCAGTAAGCAGAACTGTGCTAATACGTTTCTCGTATTTAGCCCGTTTGTGACGTGAGTTTAATATTAATTCAGCAGCTCAAAATTTAACAATTATAATGAACAAAAATGCCCTGCGGTATGTGGTGCCTGTCCAGGGTTGGTTCCTGCCTTGCGCCCGTAAGTTCCTGCAATAGGCTCCGGTCCCCCCGCCACTCCAGTTCAGATAATGAATGAATTAATGAAAACATCTACAAAACAGCTTTTATAATTTCTCCTTTGTAACTTTTTCACCTTTTAACATTTTTCCCCGCACAGCAATCACACAATTTCTTTAGGAACAGCCCGGCTAGTTAAATATTCATTTTCCACACAAATTTATGCACATGAGAATTGTTAAAAAAGAGAAATTTCTCCCCAGCTGAGGTTTCTTCAGGCCTCTCACCTTAATTCTTCCCACCAAAGAGATTGGTAGTAATTTAAACTGGGACGTCAGAAGCACCGCAGGGGTCGGAAACTTTCGAGCGGCTTCCCAGTGGTGCGAGGGCCATGGCCCCCAGGGGGCGAAACGCTCCCACTGGTATTCGGTTGCCTTAACCACCAAGCTAGCGACCGTATGCGGGATCGGGGTAATTATAGCACCCAAAGACGAGATAGAGAACAAGAAGCACTCTGTTAGAGGTCTGGAAAAAAAGGGAAATTTGAGAAGGGACACAATGGTTCCACAGTGCAGTGAAGTGGGAGTGAACAATAAGAAAAGATCTGGTAAAAACGAAAAGAAAAATTTATACATTTTTAAAATGTAATTTTTTAATTTTATTTGATTAAATGAAGATTTATATTTTAACGATGTAATGGTTGGGGAGTTTGCCCTGTGATCAGAAGTCCCAAGTCCCAAACCAGTAAAGGTACCACTGAGGTACTCATGAGCAAGGTACCGTCCCCAAACACTGTTCCCAAGGCGCTACCAAAAACGCACCCCACTGCTCTTTCACTGATGGGTCAAATGCAGAGGTCATGTTTGACTGTGGTGTACTGTGGTGTTCTTAATGACCAATAATCACTTTAATTCAATTAAAAGTAATTACAAATTACAATTCAGAGAGCGTAACCTTGAAATGTAACCAATTACTGTGTTTCCTAAAAGCATAGTTGCTAACGACGTTAGTAACACTATGTTAGTTGGTAATGTAGTTAGCAACTATGCTTTTTGGAAACGTACCCCAGAGCGACTTCCATTTCCCAGTTTCAGAGACAGTCTCCCTGAGAGCAAACTGGGCTTAAGAGTCTTGCTCAGGAACCCAATGATCGTAGTGCAGAAGGTAGGATTTGAACTCATGACCACTTGGTCCAGGGGCGAGCATGCGAACCATGAGCCCTGTAACTACGTAGTAACTAGTAATCTATAACGTAGTAACTACATCCCGGCTGCCTTTCTTTATGAAGGGGTGCCAGCATATGGAATTGGGGTCAGTGCTTGGGCTGGAGGAGAAGCTGGAGAGTGGGTTCAGAGTGGGTTCACAGTGCATGTGTGGGTGTTTGTGAACCTCGCAATATGGGAACTTTGACCTGATTGCACACCAACAAGGTGGGACCTGCGTTATTGTAGGGACGTAAAACCAAGTCCACACAAAGTTGATCACTGCAACATAGCTACGTTCTTCAACTTAACCTCACCTTTTACAGTCTAATGAGTCCCCATCTTGCTCAGATCATTAAAATTGTGTGTGTGTGTGTGTGTGTGTGTGAGGTTCCAGTGGGAAGAGATGAGCAGACAGCTGCATGCGTGTAACTCTACAGGGAAGATTTCCTTTACCGCAGTGCAGAGGAGAAACGTTACATCAGCTTCCGTCCTGCTTCTCACACACACACACACGCATATACACACACACTTATACACTCTCTCACACAAACACATACACACATGCACTAAGACACACACGCAGACATCAGAGGCAGAAATTGCATCTGAACTGTAGCTGTCTCACTTTTTTACTTTTTCTTTCTGCTTCACACACACACACACACACACCCATACACACATACACACACACACACACACACACACTTACACTTTTTAAATTATATGGCCATTATGGAGACTGAGATTTTAAAAGAAGTTCAGCTTGAATACAAATTGTAGAATTTATGTCCCCATAATGATACACATCCCCACTTTGTTGGTGTGTAATCATGTCAAAGTCCCCATTATGCAGGTGAACACACCCAAACACACACACACACACATACACACGCATCTCTTCCCACTGGAACCTCACAGACACACACACACTTACACAGACACAGATCACATGTGATATAGCACTGACAAGTTCCTAAACCAAGGCTCACCCACACACACACACACCCACACACACACACACCCACACACACCTACACACACACCTACACACACACTCACCAGTGCTGGAGGATGAGCAATATCACAACCCCATACACTAATACATGAGAGTCATCACTCACCTCTACACTAACACACACACACCTACACACCCACACACACCTCCTGGTTGACTGGAGCGGCCCGAATGTCTTTGAAACGTCTCAAGGACTGCTTTGAACTGGAAGTACAGAGGCGACTCCATCGCTCGCTCGCTCGCTCTCAACCCGGCCGGAGCATCAGCAAGTGTGTGTGTGCGTGTGTGTGTGTGTGTGTGTGAATGCTGGTGCTGCTTAAACCTCAATCTACATCTGATCTAATGTTCTCTTCCTCCCTGTCACATCCCATTAATCCTCACTTACACACACACACACACGCACAGCATCAAACAGGAAAGATTGCTTTTCAAGATTCAGAATTCTTTATTTGTCTCATATATAGTTATAAAAGTGAAATGCAGATGTTTACCCAGATTAAACATGAACAAACACTTTTTTGGGGTATCACTCTACAATATGACTCCCCTTATAAAGGGTTATAAATAAATTATAGTCCGTTTGTTTATGAGGCTGTAGACAGAGTTATATCATTAATAACAATAATAAACAAGTTATGACACATTGATGCAGGATCACTATTTGACAAGATGTGTTTTACACTTTATAATAAGGCTCCCTTTTTGCCAGATGTAAATGGCAGCAACCGATCAATAATTATTGATAAAAATGGCATGAAGCATCAGGATGGACAGGGGAATCATCAACTCAGGCACAGCAGGAGAATGCAAAGCCAGTCGTGTGGTTTTTGGGGGTGGGCCTCGAGTAGAGAACGCCAGTTAACACTTTGAATGGCTACACATGTTACGTTAGATACTCATGGAGCATTACGTTTTGGTTTGATTAAAGTTATTGGTTTGAACACGCTAGATTTAGGTGGGAAGACGTTCACACCTTCCACACATTGTCTTTATTTTTAGCTTTCACCACTCGGTACGAAACGTCATTGAAGGAGCGTGAAAGTAAATGCTAAACCTTACGTCAAGTCTGTTTTCATTGGTTATGGTTAATCTCAGTGTTTAGTCTGGGTTTGGGACAACCTGCATGAGCACACTACAATATTAGTTCCTCATTTGGCTCTTATAATGACCTTTCTAAAACTTTTATCACGTAAAGCCGGGTTCTGTTGCATGCTGCTGTTGCTTCCAGATGGATTTGTCGTTGTTTTCGGTGGTTGCATGAAACGAAGTCCGTTTTTGCCAGTTCATCATGTTTGTGGGATCAAAATAACCCTCACTGTCCCTCCTCCAACTGGCTGTCCAACAAGCTGAGATCTCATCACATCTGCTCAAGTTGTCTGCCAGAAGAGGACCTGAGAGAGAGAGGGAGGGAGAGAGAGAGATATGTGACCGGGAGTTCAGATTGATTTGTATAATAAACTCAGCAAACGAGCTCTAATATGTTCTACATATGGATACGCCTCTATAAGTGCTATAAATACAATAATGTTCCCATACGCTGTAATCCAACTCAACTGCATCTTCACTGTCTATTTTATTTTTTATTATTAACACTGATTTTCAGAGGTGTCTAAAGTTCACGCATTCTTCCCTCAAGTAGAAGTGTAGCTACTTGTGTTTAAAAAGACTCTAGTAAACATTGAAGTATTGACTCGACTTCTTTACTGAAGTTAAAGTGAAAAGTACAGGCTCTAAAACATACTGAAAGTATAAAAGTATAAAGTTCCCTTGTGAAGGACAAAAGCAGCATTTTAGGGCAAAGCTGACTGGACTCCATGTCCAAGTATTTTGTAGAGCACAAGCAGAGAAAAATAAAGCCACGTGATACATAAAGCTGCATTGATCATTACCATCATTATACGTGATGATCACCTCTATCCTCAACACATCATACAACAAATATTATAGAGCTGTAAAGAGCGCTGTAGAAATAAACTCAACTCAACTGAAGTGAACTTGGTGGAGCTGAGCTTCTTTCTGCACCGCAATCACCACATCATTTCCCACCGAGTTGCCGCATGCTTTTAGTTGCTTTCTCTCTCTCTCTCTCTTTATCGAGTCCGTCGTGTTGTGCGTCATGTGTAAACACCAATACACCAATGGGATTGTCTTTTCTGTGTGTGTTTACTACGTTTTAATCCTCAACCGATCAGTCAAGTTGTCTGGATGGTGCACATTATTGATATATTTAAAGCTCATTTAAATGAACCAAACAAGAGTAGCGAGCCTGATTTGAACATGTGAGGAGTAGAAAGTACAGATATTCATGCTAAAAATCTACATAGTAAAAGTTAAAAGTTGGTACAAAAATGAATAGTTAAAGTACCAAAATACAGTAACCAAGTATTTATACTGCGTTACTTCCCATCTCTGCTGATTTTATTCCATATATCTATTCCTATAACCTGAGCTGCATAAGAATCAAGGATCGTAGTGCATTTATATAGAAATTAATTTAAATAGTATCCTAACACTTAAAGAACTAAAGTATCTGAAATAAAGAGTACTTAAATATCAAAAGTCTTAGAATCCTACTTGAGTAAAAGTCCTAAAATATCTAAAAGAAGAGTATGCACATAATAAACAAATACTTCTTGTGTAATAGCAGTAAAGTATATGAAATAGCAGTAAAAAATATGAAACAATACTTAACTATTAAGTCTTATAATACGACTTGAGTAAAGGTAGTAAAGTATTTGAAATGAATAGTAGCTAGGTACTAAAAATGTTAGAATACTACTTGAGTAAAAGTACTAAAGTATCTGAAATGAACTGTACTTAAGCATTAAAAGTATTGAGTAAAAGTCTCTTATGAACAGTATCCATGTACTAAGGAAATAATTAACTTATAGACTTAACAATAACAATTCATTAATGATATAGATGTATTTAATATTTTCAAAATATGATCAATCCATAAATGAAGTTAAAATTAAACAGCAGCTATTAAACTATTATTAGGACTGCAATAAAAAAGAGAGTGAAAGTGGCCAACGAACAACATGTGCCAGCAGCGTTTTGTGTCGATCGAGGCCTTGAGGGTTAGAAAAGCAAGTCCAGACTCGCTGATGATGTGAGGGAGGAGGGCTGAAGGGCTGAAATCAAAAACGGCACACACACAAATGCAGCAGCGGGACAATCGCACTCTCCAGAGGAGGGAAATTCGAGCGTCAGGAGATTACAGGTTTGTAGAAAATGAGATGTTTGCAGTGAGAGTGGATTCAAAAATATGATCTCCGACACGAGGTGTTTGGGGTTTGATTCCAGTGCAGCCAGTGGTGTCGTTTCTTTTTGGAAATTAGAGCTGAATAATATGTCTGTAAGTTGTTCTGGCACACATCATGCAGGATGAAAACTTAGAGACTTGATCTGTTTTCATCAGTGTCTATGTGTGTAGCCTCCGTGCGCTAACAAGGCAGTTTTATCTTCAGGGATAAACGATGCCACTGTCAAAAACTGCTCAACTGGAGCCCCAAAGTGCAAATTCTACTTGTTCCACGAACGATCGAGTTTGTAAAAGTCAATGAGGCAGCAAGAGCAGGATTTGTATGCTGACCCGGCTAGTGCTAATGCTAGTGCTAAAGCTAATGCATGACTGCTCTGCGCTGCTGACATTAAGCTCTAACACGACCAAAAACAGTGTTCACAAAACCTCCAGAGACGTTACAGGGGTTTAATACTTGCTTCTTGAGCACATAAAGAGAGATTTTTTATTTATTTTTGTTTTCATATTTTATTTGTTGAACATATTCTGCTTTCATTGGAGTCGTGATATGTCTGTGAGCTGTTCTGGCACACATCATATATGATGAAAAGACAAATGATGAAAATGTATGATCTGGGGCATATGAAATGAAACATGGAACAGAGACTTAATCTGTTTTTGTCACTGTTTGTTTGTGTTTGTGTGTGTGTGTGTGTAGCCTTTCAGCGCTAACAACTCAACACTTGTGGTATAATCTATAATCTTTCTGCTACGTCTGATTGAAACACTCTCGGTGTAGAAGATTATACACATGCATATACAGAGTATTAAAGCCCTTTAAAGGTGAGGTCTGTTATTTATGTTGCCAAGCAAAACAGTGACCTTTCTTTTAAAAGCCTCCTTTTTATGGAGGCGACAGCTTTTAGGACCTACCTGAAAAATCGCGTGCAGGAACTACAGAAGCAAAAAGCTGTCGTGGTGACCCTTCAGGGACAGGGTTCAGGAGCGACTCTAAAAGAAAACGCAAACCCATTTATGAACTCCCACCACGAGCTGAAAAATCCTCGCCGAGCTCCTGAGGCACCTGAAGGAAAAACGCTTACAAAAACCAGCAGCAAAGTTGCACCATGAGGAAAAAGAACAGCCACAAAAAAAGCTGCATTAAGAAATGAAAATTACGACAAAATGTGTAACTAGGTTCCTGAAGAAATTGTGTGATTGATGTGTGGGGGAAAACGTAAAAAGTTTCTAGAAGTTTCTGGTGATTGTAGTTGAGCTAGCTGCTGGAACGAGCTAACCACAAGAAAAGTAATAGCACACTTCTCCTAAATGAGGTAGTAAAAGAGACTGTAAAATAGAGCTACATGTGGAATTTTGAGGGGTAAAAATAAATATAACTTTTTTACTTGCTTTTACAGTGGTTTTATTTGTTGAAATGTATCATGCATGTAAAGTGTTTTCAATTTAATATTTTGAATGTAATGGTAACTGTTTCCAAATTCTTCAAGATTCAAGATTATTTGTCACATACATAGTCGTATTTGTACAGAATTTATTGAGTACTGATCTAAAAATAGCTGATATTTGGGGGGCTGATGCTATAAAACGTTACATTCACAAAATGACGGTTAGTATGGCCCCGAAGGAACAGCTTTAACGTTTAAACATCCCCACTCCCTAAAAGGGAGAAATAAAAACTCGGGTAAAGGCGAGGGGTGATATAACCCCGGATCAATATTTAATGTTCATTTTTGAGCCGTCTGCAAATACGAGGCAAGATTGTGCTCCTGCGACTTGCCGCTGAGATTGGAGTTAAAAATACGGCCGCAGGACGAGCGAAGCCACAACTCATCCCAAAACCCGTCCTCCAGCATCACGTCTCGACCGCTGCGCTGCATCAATCCTGCTGCAGGAAATACAGCAATCTCAACCCAGACCCCATCACACACATACATAAACACACACTACGTAAAGAAAACAGAAGACTTCAGGTGTGGTGATATTTACGACAGACGTGAGTGATGCTCCGCTGTGTGAAATAACAACATTCTAACATGGGTCAGGTACTAATTTTAGTTGTTTTAGTCCAGTTTTAGCCAAAATCAAGTTAATTTAAAGCAGCTTTGTAGTAATATTTTAGTTCACTTTAGTACTTTCTGTCAAAATCTTTCATTTCATTGTTACAAATGTGTCAACGCACATAAATGCATACAGAAACACACACAGAAATAATTTAAAAAATGAAGTTAATTCATTTTAATTATTTTTAAATAGATAACTGTTATAACCTCTTGCACATCCAGTGTAAAAGTCAATTTCCACTTTGTAGGCAATACTGCATCCTTACTGTCTCTCTATCTACCTCTACCTCTATTTCTAGTTCTAGTTTAAAGTTATATTTATTATTTCATGTCTAGTTCAAAGTGTATATTTTGTATTCTATTTATATATTGTTTATTCCATGTGCCTTATTTGTTCTTTGTTCCCTATTTCCTACTGCACTGTTAAAACTGGAGCCACATCGTCTCGTCTCTCTATGTATCTGTACAGTATATAGCAGAGGTGACAATAAAGTTTACTTTGACTTTGACTTTAGTCTAGTTTTAGCTGACAAAAGTTAACAGAATGTGGCTAGTGTCAAAATGTTTCATTTCATTGTTTCAAATACGTCAACACCCACATGTAAATGAAGATTTTGTCACATTTATTCATCTCTATAGTCTAGTTTGTCACCAAAAGTCAATGAAAAGCAGTTCTATTTTAACACACTTTTAGTCTTTATTATCAGTCATTTCATTTCATTTTTACAAATGTCAACACGCACTCTCAAAAAATACACACACAAAATGCCCCAGGTGTGGTGATATTTATGACAGACGTGAGTGATGCTTCATTGTGTAAGGTGTCAAGTACTAATTTTAGTAATTTGAGGTTCATTTTTAGTCACTACTTTCAGTCAAAATGTTCTTTTCATTTTTTCAAATGTTAACACATTACATCCACTAGCTGCACTTTTATTTGACCTTGAAAGACTTTTACCTTTTATACAAGACCTCTAAACTTCATCTCATTCTTTTGTGTTCTCTGATAGCTATTATTACACATAAATTACACATAAAGCCAATTTATAATTTAGGAAGGCTAACATTAGGTATCAAATGTCGACCAATTCTGATGAACTAAAATTAAAGAACAAAAATTTTCAAACTTGAAAACATGGTGCTGATCAACAATCAATATTTAATGACACAAAATAAAGTTAAAATATCAGCCACCGCTAGAACTTATTTAATACAGATGAATTGTTTCTGAGATTTAGCATGACCTCTAACAGAACAAGTTTCCAGATTAATTCCCTAAATGTTATGACTTGCTGTGATATTCTCATGTAGTCTTGTCACCGCTCTGAACCTGAAGATTGAGAATAATCACATTTCCATATAAATCCCAGTAGAACCTCTCACCGCTCTCCGAGTTATTACGGCGCTTTCAATCCACGTTATTATATCTGTGTTTTTTCATGCGCCGGCTGCCGTAAATTACAGCAAATGAGGCTAAAGTCATTTCGTATCTGACATTTTCTTTGTACAGCCTTCCAAAGTGGCCTGCTTCACTTCAGAGTAAATGAATTAATGTCAGCATGTCGGAGGAGGAGCGTTTTGGTGCTCTTTTAAAATACAGATGTGACCTGGCAGAGTAGAGCGGGGGAGAGTAGCTTAAAATGAATTCTTATACTGTATGTGGGAACATGAAAGGAAAAAATAAACTCATATTTGAAAATTAGTGATACTATAATTAAGAATTGCTATTAAATGAAGATCATGAAAAGTTTCTTATTTTATTTTGTGTGTCAAACCATACTGTATATCATAAAGGCACCTCAATCTTCAGACATGTTATCGTACAAAAGTTCAAGATGTACATTTACAGCATTTAGAGGATGCTCTTATCCAGAATTTCAGGGACAGTCTCCCTGAGAGCAACTTGGGGTTAAGGGTCGTGCGCAGGGACCCAGTGAAGGAGAAAGTGAGTAATTTGTCATTGTGAACACCCCACAGCCACAAACCACATGACCTCTGAAATTGACCCATCAGTGAAGGAGCAGTGCCTAGAGATGCTACCTCAGAAGTACCTCAGTGGTAACTTCGACCCTGCAACCTTCTGATCACGGGGAAACACTCCAGCGTTATGCCACCAACTGCCCCGTGGTGGTAGAGCTGGAGGTAGGATTCAAACACACGACCTCTTGGTCCAGAGGCGACCATCTGAACCACCAGGCCACCACCACCACCAAAAATAATTATAAAGGGGAAAATAACACAACTTTTTTGCTCCAGCAGCTTAATTGCTGCAAAGGAACTAAAAAACACAGCAACTTTCATCGCAATTGTTTGGAAAAGCTGCTGCAAAATCAGGCATTTTAGGCTGCAACAATCTCAAAAAGTCCTGGAGGGGCTGCCTAATGGAAGGACCTCACAACGACAGCAAGGTGTGTGTGTGTATGTATGTGTGGATTACGCTGCATTGACAGGCTTGTCCTGACCGGTCGATCCAATTTACAGCAGCACAAAGTCCCTAAAAAAGTGCTGAGTCAGCTATAACTCTGCAGATTGCAATTAAGGCTAGTGGAGTCGGAGTTTGCGCGCCCTGCTGGGGTCACCATATAAGACGTAAGCCTTCAGATCCGTTCGGCGAGCTAATAAAAGTCGAGCATCTGCCGGAATTAAAATTAATGTTGCTCTTCTTCTGCCTCTTAATATATGCAGCTTCTTTGCTCTCCGTCTTCGTCAGGCCTGATAAAGTGCAGATTGAGAATTGACTCGCGGCCACAAAGCGCACGATAAAAGGCGTTTTGCGGCAGCGTTGCTCCACTCCGCTCGACTCGACTCGACTTTGGTTTCTAAAAGCATTGCTTTCCCGTAAAAATAGATAAATAAATAAAAGCACAATATAGCCGCAGGAGTCGGTTTAACGCGACACGCATGTTAGTCCGGTCTAAATGGCTTTCATTTGCATTTTTAATTTTTCTTTCTGTCTTTCTTCCTTTCCTCTGAATCATTCAGAATAACCCTGCCTTCTATAATGCTGCTTGTTCCCCTGCTGGAGAATGAATTCTAATTTATACAACACAACACTCCGGGCTGCTGGAAAAAACGGGACTCCTTGGCGTACGAACGCATGAACATACCAGCGTAATCCGGCGTGTTGGTGTGTATTTCCCGGGCGAGTGGGATTATCACGTCTGGTTTTTCGATAGATGTGTCGATTGGGTTTTTTCCTCCCCCTCTCCGTCTCTACAGGCCTCATAAGAAAGGACAAGGGTGTCAGGCAGATTATCCTTCATATAACCTCATTGGACACGTGTGTGTGTGTGTGAATTGATTATATATACAGTCGGCCTGAATCTATTCTCTACCTGCCCCCGTTTTTTTGATCCATCTGTCGTTCTTTGACAGTGCTGATTGTGACCTTGATACCAATTTGAATTCATTGTCGGTTGCTGCTTTTTATTTATTTATGGGTCAGCAATGAATATTTGACATTTATTTTTATTGTATTCAAATTTAAACATAAAAACTTCACATTTTTACAGAATGAACAAACAAACTCACATTAAATATAAAAATGTGTGATATACTTTATATGAGCCATATTTTAAATTATACTGTACATATAAATATGTATATATAAATAGGCTCAAACATTAAAGCTGGGATATTCTATAGGTATATATTTTGATATTGTGCTATAAAAATGATCAAATGTAATTGCAGGGTAACTTTATATGTGACCTGATCTGGCAAAATGAGTCACAGTGACCCAAAACTCAGAACTGAGGTTTTGGTATCATTGAAAAGATAAGAAAATAAGCTTTAAAATGATATCTTGGTCAAAGCTAGTTACAATCGTTCGAATTATGGTATCGCAGCACCATTTTCCAACTGAAAAACTGAGAAAATCGCATTTAAAGGACATTATTGTGTAAGATTTGAGAGCTGCAACTCAACCTAAATAGCCATTTAAGTACATTTTCACAATTATTTCCGTGATGAAACTTTGGGAGATTAATTTTGAAGACCTTTTCTTTCATATAAGACCAAAAAAGAAAAATCTATATTTTTGATGTTTTTCAACATAATCGGCCCGTATCTAAATAAATAGAACGCCGACTTCCAACTCATTACAGCAGATCGGGTCACACATGTAAATATTTAATATGGTTTACTATATATATTCTCAAATATTTAAGCAGGGAAATGAAAGTATAAGAAGTGATGGTTTGCTGAAGACTTTTACAAATGAATGCTCTGTAATGGTGATAATTTCTAATTAATATAGCAGCTTATCAGCAGAACTTTATATAAACAACATACTTAATATTCTAAACAAAGCAAAAGCACAAGCTGCTCCTGCTCAATTCCACTTGAACTAATATGCAAATGTGCAGCTTTTTTCAGCAAAGTATTATTTGCCTAAGCTTCACTTGTGAATGCAAATAGCGTTTACCAGCCTTACAGGTACACTGTGTGTGCAGGGGTAAAAACGAAACACGCATTACACATCACAAACAAAAACACTTTCCATATTTTACTGAGTTTAGAGGAAGATGATTGTTGTTAGGCTGAAGAGGTAAACTAGTATTAATACAGAACATAAATATGAAGAAATGATGAATATATCTAATATATGGTTCTAGTTTCCACTTTTGAGATCTTTACAACTATCCCTAGGAAAACAACTTAAGAAAAGATTAGTGAATATTATTATAGTAAATAGTACATATTGTAGTATAAATATTAGAGATGGGCCGATACCACTTTTTTATGTCCGATACAGATATTGTAAATGTGGATATCTGCCGATACCGATACAAATCCAATACAGTCACAGTCTTTATTTAAACATGAAATAATGCTTTAAAATGTCTGAATACATGACTGAGATTATTGTTGTGCTTAATGCTTAAATGCTTGATTTAAATACTAAACTAATTCCTAACTAAAACAATCTAATGATTACACACACGCATGTATATGCTAAATTATTTGTTCTCAAAAATTGTTCGTTTAGACATAAATATTTCTTTTTTCTTATTGATTACACTATAACATTATAAAATAAAAATAAAAAAATTGATCAATTGAAAATGAAATACTGAAGTTTGTCATTTTGAACCAATTTGGCCTATAAAATGAGCTGCTTTGGCAGGGAACTACATCTCCCACGATCCTCTGGGCACGTCACAATGATGCGTTGGGCGTGCGTTCCAGATGGAAAATCTGAATAAACGGCAGAATTGTTAGTAGAACGCTGGTTGCTGTGGTTATTTATCAGCTAAAATATGGTTTGTGTCTGTAATAAAGGGGACGTTTTGACCGAACTGGAGTGTTTTAGCGAGTAACGGCGCTCATGCGTGCGCTCATTAACACAGCGTGTGTTTACCTCGTGAAAAATGTTGAAAAATGTTTTTATGCATTTACTTCTGTTTTAGTGCACGGAACATCTCACAAATATTTTCATACAGAGGGATCAGGTCTTGTCTTAATCGCGCCACTGAAAACGTTGTGTGTCACTATTAAGCCTCCATGTGAAATACAAGCGGAGCTGCTCTAGCGAGTAAAATGAATTAAACGAAGCGTTGATTCTAGAAAAATTCTAGAAAACAGATCGGCTCCATAGAACGGCCCAATGTCGTCGATACCCGATCCAGCTGTTTGAGCGGGTTATCGGACCGATGCCGATCCACATATCGGATCGGCTACATCTCTAATAAGTATAGTAAATATTGCTGAAATATTATGAGCATTTTTATTGTCGATGAGTTATTTTTAGGTTATCAGTAAGAGTTCAAGCAGATTTTACTAAGAAGTTATTGCATTTACACTTTAACATTTACATTTACACTCGTATTCCATTTTTCTAATTACAGGAACCAGTGGTGGTAGTGCTGGAGGTAGGATTCAAACACACAACCTCTTGGTCCAGAGATGAGTATCTTCACCACTAGACCACCACTACCACCCCAGTAGAGCTCTGCTGAAGTACTCAATATAACCTCCAGTAATGACGTACTCAGGTACAGCACATCTACAACTCCAGAAGAGCAGAGGCACAACCTGCAGGATTTTTTTTTGACTTTTTAAAAATTAGAAGTTTCCAATGTAGTTCACCAATTTTAGACTCCATTATGCTCCTACGGTCTCTGAATATTTCACAACGAAGTGTTGGTCGTGGGTTGTTTGAGCTATTGCGTCTGAGCAGGAGATGATGGAGAGTTTTCTGGCAGAATTATGGCTTCTTCTGCCTTGGCAAAGACAACACCAGCAGCTGCATATCACAGCTGACACCCGAACCCTCGCCTCCGAGAGCGACAAGTGGCAGAAAGGCCGGTGATGGATGAACGTGACGAAGCGCTGCATCTCCTCGCCCCAATCCGGTGTCACGAACCCTCGTCCTGCACATTAGTCAAACATACAAACATGTGTAACACCTCAGCGCAGAGAAAGCGGCACGTTCCTAAAGCTTTGATGACTGTAAAAAATGATTCGATTATGTAACATGCTTTTATTTACTTCAAGTTATGAGTTTTTAGTGTTACAGCATAGGTTAAAATCTGGAGTCTAGTTTTATCTTTATATTGTGCTCTGTAAGAAATCCTCGTTTGGTGTTTCACTTACAACTTTACAATCTACAAGAATGTTGTATCTGATCACTGGAACACTAGAAAGTTTCTGTGTAGCGCAGTAACATTCACTTTTAAATACGGCCATGAAAACTCATAAACCTTCAATTAAATTTTTCAATAAATTATTGCTTTAAGTTGAAGTAAATGGAAAGAAGTGTGTTAACATGACTTATTGGTCAAATCCATTATTTACAGTGCAGCCTTTTTTGTAGAGAAGCTGGCGCTCCTGCAAAATTCCAGATTCTCCCTCTTACCTCCAGTCTGATGATCTACAGCACACCTGTCTGACAAGGTGACTCGCAGGTAGGCAATGCAAGGCAAGTTTATTTATATGGCACATCATCATACCTGCAGGTCATTCAGGATGCTTTACACAAGAGCACAACCGTGGCAAAGAAAAGTTAAAAACCATAAAATAGTACAACTAACTAAAATGAAAGCACAGATGAACAGCCCAACCCGTGCCTTCTCAAGAGCATGTTACTTTCAGGTTGTTTTCTTGTGAATAAACGTAATACAGTATAAACCTGTTCAAACATATCAGGATGGTTATTTTAATCTTTAGTACCAACACATTCTGAGAGTTTACTTGTGTATTACAGTTAAACCTGGTAGAAACCTCAACCCTCTCCCTGCAGCGCTCTCTCTCTCTCTCTCTATCTCTCTCTCCTCTGAGAGTTGTGTAGCACTAAAATGAATTATGCAGATACACCATCCTTTTGATTTATTCCCTCTGGAACTTTCAGCATTTTCTGATTAAACATTTTTTAGGCCTCTGTGACTGTGTCCTTCTGCAAAGAGAACGATGAGGTTTACTGAGGACTAAGAATACTGTCTCTCTCTTTCTCTCTCGTGTGTAGTCTCTCTGCGCTGGCACGCTGTACCCGGGGTGATGCCACCTTCAGCCTCTGCTGTCCTTTAT
This sequence comes from Distichodus sexfasciatus, assembly GCA_032718565.1. Taxonomy (NCBI): domain Eukaryota; kingdom Metazoa; phylum Chordata; class Actinopteri; order Characiformes; family Distichodontidae; genus Distichodus; species Distichodus sexfasciatus. Next base: position 191,936 of record JAVGVS010000456.1, on the reverse strand, counting down.
CTTTTATTTCTTCTCTCTTTCTTGAAATCCCCACTCTAAACCCCTACACACAGAACACAAGTCACACTACACACATCAATATATAGAAGGAAAGAAAGAAGGAAGACGGGAAGATGTACATAAAAGGTGAAGGTTTTGTGTAAAGAAATCTCTCTCTCCCTCTGAACCTTTCCAAACAGACAGACAGACAGACAGACAGGTAGATAGATAGATAGATAGATAGATAGATAGATAGACGGATGGACGGATGGACAGATAGATAGATAGATAGATAGATAGATAGATAGATAGATAGATAGATAGATAGATAGATAGATGGACGGATGGACGGATGGACAGATAGATAGATAGATAGATAGATAGATAGATAGATAGATAGATAGATAGATAGATAGGGACGGGCAGACGGAGAATGAATAGACCTTATGAGCAGGCAGACGGACCGGACGGGCCAGGGCGGGGCCGGGCGGACAGACAGACAGACAGACAGACAGACAGACAGATAGATAGATAGATAGATAGATAGACAGGCGGATGGATGGATGAATGGATGGAGTGGATAGATAGATAGGCAGACGGACAAGAGCAGACAGATAGATAGATAGAGCCGGATGGATGGATGAATGGTGGATGAGTGGATAGATGAGCAGGCGGACAGGCCGAGACAGACGGGCCAGACGGGCAGACCCAGACCAAGCAGACGAGATAGATAGATAGATAGATAGATGTAAGATGAAGTAAGATAGATAGATAGATAGATAGATAGATAGATAGATAGATCTGTCTTTGTGAGCTCCTTCTACACACTCCCAAAATGTCTTCATGTAAAAATGTAAAAATAGAAAAATATGAAAGACATATAAACTACTACTAAACTTTAATACTAATTCATAACCTCAATAAGCAGAAGTAAATCATTTTTCACCAAACACAGTCAGGTCCTCACAATCACCTAAAACCAGAACACACACACACACACACACACACATCGTCCATTGCACTGAGAGCAACATCTCTCACAGTTCTGCATCTTTTTCCTCTCCCTCCTCCTCCTCCCTCTCTCTCTCTCACTGATTCACAGAGTGTCACAGCGCCGTCTATAATACAGTGTTGGTGTGAAAGTGCAGAAAATCCACTTTTTCCACCACATAAGTCTCTCTGCGTATCAGCCATGTCTTCACTTCATCTCCATTACAAGGCTGAGGCGCTTGTATCAGAGCGCTGCTGATGCTGATGGAGGACAAATCTACTTTTACTCCGTATTTTTTATATTAAAGGTTTTGTTGATAAGCTGGCTGAGAGCTGTGTCACACATTTAGACTCGGTAAGATGACGCTGGATACAGCTGCTGCTCCTGCAGTTAACACCATGAAGAGCTGCATCACGTTACTGTGCAGCGAGATTCAATCACCAGCAGATACCAAGCGCGCACACACACACACACACACACCCCACTTCCTCCTACTGTCTCTTTTCTGTCTATCTTATAGCCTACCAATCTATCATTAGCCCAGCTGATATCTATCTATCTATCTATCTATCTATCTATCTATCTATCTATCTATCTCTATCTATATGTGTATCTCTCTCTCTCTCTCTCTCTCTCTCTCTCTGACTCTCTCTCTCTCTCTTATTCTGTCTCTCTCTCTCTCTCTTATTCTGTCTCTCTCTCTCTTATTCTCTCTCTCTCTCTTATTCTGTCTCTCTCTCTCTCTCTCTCTTATTCTCTCTCTCTCTCTCTTATTCTATCTCCTGACTCTCTCTCTCTCTCTCTCTCTCTCGGCCTCTCTCTCTCTCTTATTCTCTCTCTCTCTCTCTCATTCTCTCTCTCTCTCTCTCTCTCTCTCTTATTCTCTCTCTCTCTCTCTTATTCTCTCTCTCTCTCTCTCTCTCTCTCTCTCTCCCTGGCTTTCTCTCTCTCTCTCTCTCTTATTCTCTCTCCTCTTATTCTCCTCTCTCTTATTCTCTCTCTCTCTCTCTCTCTCTCTCTCTCTCCCTCCTCCTCCTCCTCCTCCTCCTCCTCCTCCTCCTCCTCCCTCTCTCGTGTATAAAGTGAGATGTTGAGCTGCTCTGGTGCTACTCGCGCGGAGTGTGGAAATTGCTCCGCCTTGCAGACGCAAACCAGTAACAGCGCGCGCTCTCCGCAAATCCGCCCTCAGTTAAGCTTTGGTTCGCGGTTCCGGTTCGACCCGGTATCGTTAGCGGCGCAGCAAGGACAGCAACACACACACACACACACACCGGCTCCGTTGCCGGGCAGCAGCGGCTGAAACTGAAACAGCAGCGTGGCGTCTCAGTAGGATCAGGAAAAACGCTGCTGCACGATCCTCATTTAACCACACACACGAGGGGAGGAGGGAGGAGGAGGAGGAGGAGAGGCACGGAGGAATACGGATAAAACACAAGAAAGTGAGGGATGGATAGAACGGAGTGAAGGAGGTGTAACGGAATCGGGGGATTTATTTCGACCGTGTCCGTGACATCGGCGTCTAAACGGGACTTTAGCTCCGGCGTCGGGACTCTTACGAGCAGGTGAGTGCGACTTGTTGATGTTTTATTAGTGATGATGCTGAAGATGCTGATGCTGAGTCCCAAAAACATCGGGCTCACCAAGAAAACCAAGTGGGAACAAAACGCCACTAGCCACGCCCCTAAACTACCACCCTACTAACTACCGCAGTAAACTTCACCTTCACTCAGGTCCCCTTCAGTTCACGTTCTGACGCATTTATCATGTTATTTAGGACTAAAACATGGCAGAGCTGCACAATACTGACATTCTCAAACCCTCTCATATTACCACAATAACGTCCAAATGTGGAATTGCCTAAAAACTATAGAAGTTGACTTCTGGAATTTGTGAAATATTCAACATCCAAAAAATACTGACATCCTTCATTTTTTTTATCTACAATTACATTAAGTTCGTTTCACTTGACATAAAATATTGTTAGTTATGACTAAAACATGCACAGTCCTGACATTCTCATCTTATCACAATAACTTGTCAATCACTTACTACTTTATAGAATTTGTCAAAATATGTTTACATAATATATACATATATATATAGTTTCTTTTTGAAATTTGGGAAAATGTTTTTACCAAGTTGATGAAACTAAAGCCAAAAAGGACAGTATCAGATATAGTTGTAACAAACCAAGCTGTAAGAAAGGCCACTAGCCACGCCCCTAAACTGCCTGCTACTACCGCAAAACAAGTTTGCACAAATTCCATTTATATATTCACTTTCACCTTGGCACAAACTATGTCAGGGTGCTATTCTAAAATCTTACCACAATAACAAAAAGCACAATTTAGTTTCACACGGATTTTACAGCGTTTACTTAAAATTTTGTGAAAACATTTTAATTAACAGCTAATGAAATATTAGTTTAATAGTACTGAGTATCTGTTTATAGTTTAGTTTAGTTTATTTTCACAAAACAATTTAACAAAGTTGACTTCTGCTGAAAGCAAACAAACTGATGATGAGTGATATTAAATACAGTTGTAACAAACTAAGAAATGCCACTAGCCACGCCCCTAAACTACCACACTACTAACTACCACAGTAAAGTTAGTACGAGCCTAGATAATCCTCACACATTCACAAATGACTAAAACATATCAAAGCTGCAGAAAACTTACATTCCGAAAATTTTGGAAACTGTCATAACTTACTACTTACACTTACTACTTTTCATCAATTGTGAATATATTTCTATTCATGTGTCCATGTTTTCCATGTGCCATCGGAATATAGACTTATAAAGTATTTAGTAAATTTAGTTTCACAAATTATCTTCTGATTTTAAAGTTGATTTGTGTGTTGAAACAGAAGCAATGATGACAGATATCGAATGTAATTGTAACAAATCAAGTTGTAGAAAGTTGTGACCGTAAAATTGCACTGATCGTAAATTTGCCAGAATTTTAGATATTCAGAACACATTCAACCCTTTACTGCAATGTTTCCATTTTACATTAAATGTCTTGAAATGTGACTTCAAATCGTTTTGGTTTTAAACGTTCACCTTTATTATGATTAATGAATTATTCTTTATCTTATAGGCATGTATGTTTTAGTTGAGTTCACCAATATAAGCAAGCTTTAATCTGTCAGAAATATTTTTAGTTCAAATAATAGCTTTCACAAATCATAGTTGAGATAGAAGTATATGTGATACGTGATATTGATCATATTGTCCAGCCCTGCTGCTAATCTGAGCCACAATATTTGAATATATACTGTAGTGTATTCCTCATGAGAGGGTTAAATATGTTTTAATTTCTGGTATCATCCATCACACCTCCTCCACGCTGGGGCGTATCTGTCACATCTCTCATTCTGACATCACTGTATCCGGCGCAGTTAAAGGTGACGTGAGTAAGTGAGGCTTTTTGTGATTATTTTTGTGGTAAATCCCCCCTTCATGTGCAGGCATAAATAAAGACGTGTGGAGCATGATAAGCAGATCACACTGCAGTAACGCCAGACTCAGCACTTAGCAACATCTAAACGCTTTAGGCCTTTATTACAGACGACTGCTGATCAAGTGGGCTGAGATGGGGAGATCGAGGATCACTTTCCTGTTTGTTCACTGTATTAAGGATATTATCCATACTCTTCAACACATGCATATATTCATACAGCATAACACATATATACAAATATTATTATGTGGAATGTAAGTTTCAAAAAAATCTTTTTTTATTAAAATTATGAAAATAATTTCATACATTTGGAATATATCACTTAATTTATTCTGAAAACATATATGAGGCAGTTTTAACATCTTTGTCATTATTGCACCTCAATTCATAACTTATTTTGCTCTGTGTGACGGGTTCGAACAGGACCACACAGAAATAATAATAATTTTTATTTTAATTTCATTTATTAGTCACATTTTCCAAGCTTGCTGAAAAGGTTTTTGAAGGCTGTGCTTGCGTTTTAAACGAGTAAAACGTGAGAAGTTGTTGAGAATTCTCTGGCTGCTTTCGTCGGCCGGCGTGACAGATGACAGATGATGCCGTTACACTTAATCAATGCCCAATCACGTCGCTGTCTGGCCTCCTCTGCCTCAATCCCGTCGTAATTCTTGTTGATGGCTTCACTTCGGTGCCGTTCGGATCGTGCATGTTTATGCGTGTTGGCGAGCGAGGACAGACGTGGATCTGACAGCTGTCAATACGGCCGAGTTTGGGTCGAACCGTACTGCACTTTATGCTGTTTTTATGTACATTCCTCGCAAGAGATTAGGGCAGAGTAGAACAGTGCGGAGCTGCTTTTACACAGGGGTGTAAATTTAGTCACAATACAACATCATATCAATCGATTCAGTGAACAAATCAATATGATGAATTTATAGCTGGGGTTTTGCATTAGGACTGCAGTGATATTATCATGGTATCGTTCAGTCCTTCATAGTCATAGTCAGTTTCATCACGATACGATATAATATTAATTTAACACACAGCAATTTGACATCTGTCGATATAACAAAGTTTCAAACTACATTTCAACACAATTTAAAACCATCTCTTCCATTCACATTAAATCACAAAAAGCAACTAAAATATCATTTTGAAATATCTTTTTAAAAAATATATCTCCTGTACAACAATAAAATTAAAATATTTATGGTCTCTCATCAACTTTGTCATTTTGGATCGACGTTATGGGCTTGTCGATTATTGAATCGAAGTGTCGAAGTAGGTTTATGTGCTTGCAACCCTGCTTTTGAAGTGGTGTAAAAACTGAACCGACCAATAAAAATGGTTTAAAATATTTTTAAACGCTAGCTTTTCAAACCCCAAGCTACGTCTGATTAAGAGTTGCTAAGCTACAGCCAAGCTACAGTTTTGATATAAACTCCATCCTCCAACTCCATCTCACAGCTGCCAAGACCGTGCTGTGATGCAATAAGCAGTAGTATAGCAGTTGCCACTTCACCAATTCAACACCAGTCTTAAAGACCTGCTAGCTGAAAATACCCTCCTTATAATGAGAGAATAATTAAATATATATTATATGGTGCGCAAATGGTGTAGCGCTCTGAGCGCTGTGCTAAAATACTGTCTCCAGCGTCTTTTTTCCCGCTGAAGGTGCTTAGTATTCTGGCGCTTAATGATCTGCTTTCAAAATAGGTGCAAAATGCGTTTTTTACACTGAGAGCAGTCAAAGTCTCACGTCCAGAGCGTTTTCTCTATATATAGAGCGCTATATAGATATATGTAACAATGTCATTTTTCATGACTATGTGTAAAAATGTAGTTCGTGGGAAAGCTACAGGTTAACTAAAGTGCTACGTAGAGTAAAAAGGTTTATACCTGCATGTTGTACTTGAATAACTATGTGTGAAAATAGAGAATCTTGAATCTTGATATAGTATCGTAGGAGCGGCGGCTCAATCGATATGACCACTGTTTACTGTTGGGCTGCAGTGTTTACATGAAGCATAATTTCTCTTTAGTGACCTGACTAATAGCTAAAATTAAAGGCTCTCGTACAAAGTGCATATTAATAGCAGTTAAAGCTTTATCACAATATAATTATTTTCTACTTACATAAAAGGTGAACTTTTATTCCTCGCACACTTTCCACACATGTTCAATTTCGAAATTTAACGTTCTTTGTTTGCCTCATACAGAGTTATATTAGGGAAATGTTACCTGATTGCTTCTAGGACTGTGCAGATTAAAACTGATTTATAGAAATTAGACTTTAAACAGATTACGTTTAAACAGATTAAAACCTAATTCTAAAAGTGAGATTAAAAATATAGAGAACCATATATTTACAAATGTGCTTTAAACAGAGACAGAGATAAACAGTATACAAACTTACAAGAAACTAACTAATAAAAAAATAATATATAGTAAAAAACACAATTAAATCCTGAATACAGATTGAGCTTTATGTGAGGAACAGTAACGTGCGCATGTTTTCGTCTCGTCCCGTCAGGCAACACCAAAGCCGAGCACACGTTCAGCTGATGAAAGGTTTTTCACGCTGCATAAGCAACAGAAGAAGTGGAATTTTTAGATGAGTGAGAAAAGTAAAAATAGCAGCCGAGTCGAGGTGGCTAAGAGTGTTTTATGCTGACGTCTCCACAGGGGGCGCTATGGAACAGACCTCATTTCCATTTTAACGCCCGAAATCTTCAGCAATTCAGTGAAGATTAAAGCAGCTGCTGTTTGTTTTAAGTTAAAAACACAAGCGGGGCCGCTGACACACGCCACGAGCTGACGGGACTCGGGGGAGTTTGGTGTTGTTATGGCAACGGAGAGACGAGAGACAGAGAAAGTTTGTTGAGACAGTGTGTGTGTGTGTGTGTGTGTGTGTGTAGAGGTGTTAATAACAAGCTTCAACATGATCTAATTTAATGGGCGTCCTAGGTAACTTTTCTCCTCTTCTACAAGGTATTTAGTTTTCTTCCATTTTACAGTTGTATAATATTACACTGTTATAACTTTCTTGAGTAGAATAAGAAGCGTGAGAACATATTGGTGAACGAGGCCCAGTTGGGAGCGGTACGGTTCTTTATTCGCTGTATCAACAGCTCTGAGTTTAGTCAGCGCGTTAGTCACTGGAATCTAACCAAACGCTTCGTCTGTGGGCGGCCGATCGGGCTCGGGGCAGTGTGTGTGACGCGTATTATGTAGGAATGTATAACAAGCTTCAACATGATCTAATTTAATAGACGTCTTAGTAACACACTCTCCACTCTTACACAGATTATTTGGTTTTCTTCCATTTTACAGTTGTATAATATTATACTGTTATAACTTTCTTGAGTAGAATAAGAAGCGTGAGAACATATTGGTGAACGAGGCCCAGTTGGGAGCGGCACTGGTTCTTTATTCGCTGTATAACAACTCTGAGTTTAGTCTGGCTGATGTTAGTCACTGGAATCTAACCAGCGCTTGCCGTCTGTGAAGCGATCGGGCCTCGGGGAACTTGTGATATTGATGATGATGATGATATTAATGTGTGTATGGTGTGTGGTGTGTCAGGAGATCTGCAGAGCGCTCAGGAAATGAAATAAAGAAGCCTCACTGGAAATTATCAATGCAGTGGAATGGTGTATGGGTGAAGGTATTTTTGGTTATTTGTTAGCATCCCAAAACCAAGAGTCTGACCCGATGCTCTGCTGAGTGAAATGTGCTCGGCCAATCGAGATAACTGCAAATTGGTGTGCTTATAATAACCGACAAATGATCATTAATAATACTAACTCACATCTACTTATAATTGAAAATAACTTTCACATCACACTGAAATATGAAGTCGGATCCATATATTCTTTTTGATGCATGAGTTTAGATATACAAAATAGTTATTGTGATATAGTATATTTATGTTATTTAGATAATTATATCATTATCTATATAATAGTATATTCATGTCATATTATATTTATCATATTATTTATATCATTTCTTTAATTTATTTACTGTATTATTTTTACTATGATTTATTATTTTTTATTAGTTATGGATATCTACAGTCTTACAATGTTATATATGTATTAATTCGTTCATTATTTGACCTGCTTATTCCCACCCGGGGTCATGGTGGGGACCAGAGCCTATCCCGGGAAGAACTACGGGCACAAGGCAGGGACCATCTCTGGGCAGGCGCCAACATGTTGCAGGGCATGTATATATATCCATGCTCTGTTTTTTTCTGGTTTTTAATCTCAGGATTAATAAAGTATCTGTCTGTGTGTCTGTCTAGTAGTGTAATGCATAATTGACACCCATTTAAAACCTTCATGCAGATTGATATGAACTGTGACCTGACAAATGAACGTTAAGAACGTGAACCTGCATCACTAATGTTAATTACGAAGCTAGAAATCCAGGTAAATTGTGGTGTTTTTAGCTGTGTTACAGGTCAGTGTGTATTTCCGGCTGTGTAAAGGTCGAGTGGTTTTGGCAGCGGAGTTGTCGTTACTTCACAGCAATTTGTGAGATAATTGCATCTGCAGCAGTGAAAGCACGCAACACGCAAATCAGAATTTACATTAGGCACTTGGTACGGCAGGAAGTTTAAGCTACATGTTCAGAACTGATGTTGTGCTGAAAAATGCAGAGCTGAAACACAATGTAATGGTTTACTAGGTTGGCATGTGGTTTTGTGAGTGACCTGTTAATTATTAAACCCTAGAAACGCACTTCAGCTTGAGACTGAACGCAGGAGGAAGTAGGGCAGGGTTTGGGAGATTGTTGTGTTGATTAGGGGTGTTGAAATTAATCACATAATAGATGTATTGTGATGCAGACGTGGACGATACTGCATCTATGCAGTGGCAGACCATATTTGATTATATCAGGTTTCAACCACGTGGTTCACCGGTTCAAATCCAGGCAGTGCAAGTCCCCGTGTTGTACTCATGAGGTAACGTCTCCAAGCCCTGCTCACTGCTGTACTGTGCTGTGTTCACAACAAAATTAATTACTCAATTTAATATTTCTTTAATAATGTAGTATTGCATTATTTTGGGTTTTGTGTAGAGTATCAACTGATGTAGAACTTTTAAACCGTTTTAAATTTCAAGTTCTGATCATGATGAATAAAATTACAGTAAATTTGACTCTGAAACAAAATTTGAACAGAATTTTCTTTAACATTTTTTTCAAATTACAACACTGAACAAAAGTACCACACAATATATTAAAGTTTTGAAACATAAACCACATAAAACCCAAATCCATGCGATAAAATCAGTTTTGTCTTATGAGGACCAGCCTACACATACTAAAATGTGCTACAGAAATTGGACAAATCATATATTTTCCTGTGTTTTAGAAGACAGTCCTCACAACATCCTAAATACAAACCCACACACACCAATAACGACACTCATAACGTGATTAAAGACCAGTCTGCCTCTGTGTTTCTTTAATATTGTTAATGATCATTTTATTGGTTGTTTAAACATTGATACCACTTATTTGCAGTTATCTCGTGTCCGGTGATAATATCGACTCAGCAGTGTACATCGGTCAGGACTGGGTTTTGTGACATGGTTTTTGATATTACAAATCAATTATACATTTATAAGCTGGTTGATTTTTAAATCAGACTGATCAATGTATCGTCACGGCCCTACCCTCAGTGCGATGTAAAAGCTGTGAAGCGAATGATAAAAATTAGGCTAGAAAATGGTTTTCCCCTGAACTGAACATGAATCATCTCGCCCTAAGGACCACACTGTGTGTTGTGATGTGTGTGTTTTGCATGGTGTGTGTAATGTAAAGCCCTGAGGCGCTCTCTCTCTCTCTCTCTCTCTCTCTTGTGTGTGTGTTCGTTTTTGGCGGCGACTCGGTGTCCCACTGCTCTGCAGCTCCGTCGCAAATTTGTCAGTACTGGTTAGCGTGGGGCCTGAAACACCACCGGGCTCTGACGCATGCTGGCCGTGTGAGAACACCAGCGAGTGTGTGAGAGTGTCTGTGAGCCATGTTGACTACTGAGGGACAGGATGTCCCCAATTTGTTAGAAAAATCTAAATCAGTGTGCTGTGTGGAGCAAATGTTGAAAAATGTCTAAGATTTGCACTTTTGGTATGAGATTTAACACAGTATTCAGAACACAAAGTTTGCAAGGAGTATATGTGTATGTGTGTTAGAGCTGTGAACCTTCACTGGTCTCACAATTCAATTCGAGTCTGCACTCTGTAGTTCGTAGTACGTACTATGCACTGTGCAGTATGCGTTTTTAGTCTGTAGAATGTAGTATGTAGTATGCAGTAAGGACTGTAGTCTGCAGTATTTAGTATGTAGTATGCAGTTTGTTGTCTGCAGTATGTAGCATGTAGTATGTAGTCTGCAGTGTGTAGTATGTATTATGGGGTATGTAGTATGTCGTCTGCAGAATGTAGTATGTAGTATGCAGTTTGTTGTCTGCTATGTAGCATGTAATCTGCAGAATGTAGTGTGTAGTCTGCAGTGTGTATTCTGCAGAATGTAGTATGTATTGCGCGGTATGCAGTATGTAGTATGCAGTCTGCAGTATGTAGTATGCAGTATATAGTATGTATTAGACAGTATGTAATCTGCAGAATGTAGTATGTATCATGCAGTATGTAGTATGCAGTCTGCAGTATGTAGTCTGTAGAATGTAGTATGTAGTATGTAGTATGTAGTATGCAGTAAGGACTATGTAGTCTGCAGTATTTAGTATGTATTATGCAGTTTGTTGTCTGCAGTATGTAGCATGTAATCAGCAGAATGTAGTATGTAGTCTGCAGTGTGTATCATGCAGTATGTAGTATGTATTGCGCGGTATGCAGTATGTAGCATGTAGTATGCAGTATATAGTATGTATTAGACAGTATGTAATCTGCAGAATGTAGTATGTATTATGCAGTATGTAGTATGCAGTCTGCAGTATGTAGTATGTATTATGCCGTTTGTTGCCTGCAGTATGTAGCATGTAATCTGCAGAATGTAGTATGTAGTGCGCGGTATGCAGTATGTAGCATGCAGTATGCAGTAAGTAGACTGCAGTATATAGTATGTAGTAAATGTGGTCAACTGTTTCCCCTTTTTAATAAAATTAAGATTCTTATTTTCACTTTTTAAGATATTATGGTTCTTTATGTGCAAGATCTTTTACATTTTTACACACTTAATTAACCTTTAAACTTAAATATAATATAGTGTAAAATATATAAATATATTAAAAATGTTGATTTTGCACCAAATAAGGGTTTGTAAGTGTGTGTGTGTGTGTTTCTGCATTTTGTGTGTGTGAGTGTTGAGGTGTTTGTGAGGACCTGACTGTCCCCTAAAAGACAGAAAATGTAGATTTTGTCAAATGGTAGAGGTGTCTGTGTGTTTGTGTGTGTGTAAGTGGGAGTGTGTGTGTTAGTGTGGGAGTGTGTGTGTGTAAGTGGGAGTGTGTGTGTTAGTGTGGGAGTGTGTGTGTGTGTGTTCATGTGAGAGTGTGTGTGAGTACTGGCTCTGTAGCAGCAGGCAGTAACATGCTGTCTTTCTCCAGATGGACGCCTCGCTCTCTCCCGGACCGAGACCCAGAACAGACTGAGAACCAGCCGAGGGGAGCAGGAGCATGAGCTGTAAAGAGCGGAGAGTGTGTGTGTGTGTATGTGAGAGAGAGAGAAAAAAGGAGGAAAGAAGAATAAGACCAAATGAGAGAGAGAGATAAATGGAGAAAAAAGAGAGACAGGGTAAAGTGAGGGAGACAAAGAGGGAGAAAGAGAGATGGAGAGAGAGAGATAAATAGAGAAAGAGAGTGAGAGAGTAAAGAAAAGGAGGTGGAAAGGGAAGAAGACAGAAAACGGGGAGAGAGAGTGGAGGCGAGATGAAGTGAGAGAGAAAAGGGAGACAGTGGAGAGAGGAGGGCAGGAGAAAGGGAAGATAAAGGGAATTAGAGCAGACAGAGAGAGGCGAGTGATGTGGAGATAGAGCTGGAGAGAGGAGGAGTTGAGAGTGTAAGAGCAGGATCTGCACTCTGATCCCAATAAATTATTACTCTCTCAGTTATAAATACTCCTGTGCTGCGTGACAGAGAAATATTTAATACTTTACCTTTAATCTTTAACCATCCTGCTGTATGACAACAACAACAACAACAACAACAACAACTATAATAATAATAATAATAATAATAATAATAATAATAATGCTTTATTTACTCATATACTGTTTAGAAATAAAGTATACATTTAATAATTTTCCAATTTTCCAGAGAGCACTCAGAATTTATTAGTAGGCTCTGTTGATCACCATGTAGACACACACACACACACGTCTCACCTTTAATGAATAAGGTCGGCTCTTAGTATTCATCTGGATGTCAGACAATCCCCAGAAACGATTTATGGAGTAGAGAAATAATGCATGAAGCTCTCCCTCTCCTCCTCTTTCTCCCTCTCTCTCTCTCTCTCTCCTCTCTCTCCCTCTCTCTCCCTCTCTCTCTCTCTCTCTCCCTCTCCTCTCTTTCTCCCTCTCCCCTCTCCCTCTCTCCTCCCTCTCTCCTCTCCCTCTCTTTTCTCCCTCTTTCCCCCTCTCCCTCTGCTCTCCCTCTCTCTCCCTCTCACTTTCCCTCTTTCTGTCCCTCTCTCTCCTCCTCTCTCTCCCTCTCTCTCCCCTCTCTCTCTGTCTCTCTCTCTCTCCCTCTCTCCCGCTCTCTCTCTCTTTCTCTCTCTCTCTCTCTCCCCTCTCCCTCTCCCGCTCTCTCTCTCTCTCTCCCTCTCTTCCCACCCTCTCCCTCTCTCTCTCTCTCCCCTCTCTCCCTCTCTCCAGCTCTCTCTCTCTCTCTCCCTCTCTCTCTCTCCCTCTCTCTCTCTCTCTCTCTCTCTCTCCCTCCCTCTCTTCTTGTATCCTTCTCTTTCCCCCCTTCTCATCCTGCTGAAGACCCTCACTTCACCCGTAGCACAGTGGATTTAAGTGAGTTGGATAAACAGTATTCTAAACCCTGAAATGCAAAAACTTTCAAACTAATTCTGGAGTTTTTTTGTGAAACGCAGATATTTTCTCTGCAGCTAGATTTTCAATTTCACTTCTCTTAGTGGTCATTTACTTACATACTTACTTAAGTACATACTCACTCATTCATTCATTCATTCACGTACTCACTTTCTTAATTACATACTTACATATTTACGTAATAACTAACTAACTGACTCACTCACTCTCTCAGTCACATGCCTACTCACTTACTTAATTGTGTACTCACTTACTTACTCGCTCACTCCATATTTATGACCCTCCACGGCAAACGGTAAACGCCATAAATTTCAAGTGGGTATTATGTTTTCATGGAAAGGGCATAAATCAAGCTTCAACGATACCTATATGGAATGAATGGTAATGAGATATCAACATTCAAAAGTCGGGGTTTCTCCTGTCCATCAAGTGAAAGCAGGAGAAATCTGCGTCGAGATTGACTATATTACGTAAACTCACAGGCGGCTTATGCTGATCATGACTCGTTTGCATTTACATACCGCGGATAGCCTACCTGCGTTAGGTTAGCGAACTTCGAGCGGAGATGGATTCTGGAGAAATATCTTCACGCTAGTCAACGAGTGGATTTACCGTAAATATTGAAGTAGAGCGGTCAAAACAAACTTTTAACATTCTGCTGGAATTGAATTCCTCACCTCGAAAGTCACGTTTTTAGGATGGAAAGGGGTAAGTTTTTCAGCCGATTTATTCACAACAGTACAGTATAGACCTTCCACTGTTTCAAAACACTAAAAACTAAAAATCCAACATTTTACCCCACGCAACATAAACGCTCATTGCGACAAGCGACTGGTTTCGCCGTGCTGAGTCACATTTACTCACATACTTGTCTACTAACATACTTGCCTAGCAATTGTGTGCTTACTCCTACTCATTCACTCGTTCACTTATTTACTTACATACTTTCTTACCTACTTACTTAGTTATGTATTTACTCACTTTCTTACTTACCTACTTAATCACAAACTTACCCATTCACTTATTTACTTAGTTACATACTTACTTACCTGCTTACTTGTTGCTCACTCACTTATTCACTTACCTACTCACTTAAATGCTTTCTTAATTATTTATTTACTGACTTAATGACTTAGGTAGTTGCAAACATAATTAATTGCTTCTTGATGATGCTCAGCCTGGTGTGAGGTATTTGTTTGAGTGTTAATTTCTGCATTTTTCTGTACAGGCTTTTCGCTACTTGTCAGAACCCGATTATCCTCTAAAGGACATGAGAGGCTGAGATTTGTCCAACTTTTGAGGGCCGGTCCTCAACTAAACCCCTAACTAGTGCAGAACACCTTTAAGAGCGCAGGTTCTCTTCTGCGTTACGCATCTATTTCCAGTGCGTCCCTTTAATAAATGTCAGTGATTTGAGCTAATTCTGGATTTCAGCCGCTGTTGGTTTAATCCATGTTACGAGTTTAAAATAGAGTGTGTTCCTGCCATAAGTACAGCTCAAATTAGGAGTAAAAAGGACAACAAAACCCACCCTCATGCTGCCCGCTGTGTTTCGGCTGACGCTTTATTTATACCCAGTAAAACTAATGAAATGACTAGAAGAAAAGAACGAGGAGAACTTACGCTTTTCCTGCTGCAGTTTACCCCAAAGTTGAGGACGCTTTCTGCAGCGTCAGGAGTTTGCGCTGCCGGAAAAATGCCCTTGTTTTACTCACGTGACGTCGCCGTTGACAACGCTCGTTCATCTTGTCTTCAGGCTGCGCTGTGTGAGAGCGTGAGTGAGTGTGTGTGTGAGCTGCTGAAAAAAGGACAGATTTGATCCTTCGCTGTCAAAAACATATCACTGTAAATTTACAGGGAATTTACATTATTTAAGTGATTACATTACGACATTGTTGTCACTGTTAAAGTATTTAGTATTTACATCAATCCTGTCATTTTTATTGACTAATATTTGACTTTATTTCAGAAGCAACACATTACTTTTTACATATCTCAGCGAAACAAATAAAGAAATCATTAAAACTGTTTATAATTTGGAACATTCAAAGCTTCTCCTCACCCAATATTTCCACCCCTCCCTTCTGCCTCTTTTCATCACATTATTGCCTTTCTCTTGTCTTCTTTTACAGATTCATTCATCAGTGCCATCAATGCTATCAATAAACTACATTAATTGTGTTGAGGTAGGCCGAATTTTGTCAATATGATTAATTTGCATTAATAAAATGCGTAAATATGCGTAAATGCACAAATGTTCTCAGCTCTACTTTCCACCACAGGTTCCAGGAAGTATAGTATTATCACAAGAAAGTATTGTATGTTCATGAGAAATGCAACACATGCTGATGATTTTATCAATATGATTAATTTGTGTTAAAAACACTAATGCATTAGTTTCCAGATGTATTATTTGAATAAGCAGCTAGAGAATAAAGAGTTATCTTGAGGTGGGGGCGGAATCCGTGAGGGAAAAGCAGTTAGCAGCATGTTGGAGGGAATCGAGGGATTCGGGAACAGCTGGGGAGGGACAAAGGTCGTCTCGGCGGAAAGCGGAGCGAAAAAAGCGAAAGAGGGATTGTTTTTCCTATCGTCCCCTCCCTCCACCTCGTCCCTCGTCTCTTCTCGGCAGGACTCCTCTAACTGTAACTCGAGCCGGGGAAGGTGTTGTTGATCAATTGGGGCTGCGCTGTCGCCGCCGACTTAATTACTGTCATTTATTATGGCTCAGTACCACCCTAATTAGCGCCAAGTCTATAGCAGAGGGGCGATGTTGGCGCCTGTGGGCTGACTAAGGATGTTTTATTTTTTTACGATGCGGAAAGATTCGTGAACAAGCGTCTGAAAACAAAGTTGATAGTGTTTTTACAACAAGAAGGTAAGACCTGTTCACGAAAGTTTTCTCATGTGCTGATGAGACAGTACTGATCAAAGTATTGATGTGGTTTGACTTATCGTTTCACCCCTGCTTCTTACACAACAGTGTGTGTTCTCACTCATATGCTCAGTTCCTAGTGTTCTACCCTTTAATGTGTGACTTTGTAATATCAAGCAAATTCATTTTTGGATAAATCCAAATCTCTTCCTCTCTTCTGACTCATATTTTAATACTTGTTGAATAAGCAACAGCACCAAACACCCTTGAACTCTCTGTACTTTGAGGGGGAAAATATCCACATTGGCAGTTATCCCTGCTGTATTAAAAATGAATCATATTTTGGGCTAAAACCTGCACACACTGCATTGTGAAATACACATTTACATTTTTTGCCATTCTGTTTGGAGGGCGGGGCGGAGAAATCTCGGCCAGCGTCTCTGTAAACATATCGCATTTCTTCTGTTTATTTTGCACGATCTCCTCTGCTTTTCTGCGTTTACTGCTGATGTGGAATAATCTGTAGGATTTTCGTATCTCTTGCCCAGTCACTGCTGCGCTCAGACAACCACCCCCACCCCACCCCAAAACACCCAGCTCAGGTGGAAGCACTGCGTCTGGGCGTTAGTGCAGCAGCAATTCTCCAGAACTACAATACCACCACAGCAGCCAGAGAGTTTGTGTGTGTGTGTGTGTTAGCAAATTCAAACACAGTGTGTACACAGAACCACATTACATTTACAAAACTAGATTCTTGATGTAATTATGACACTGTTTTGTAATGATGAGAAAAGATCTCATAGCTATAAGAAACAAGCTTGTAATTATGAGGTATTTCACAAGATAAGATTTCAGAAGTAGAGGAAAATATCTAACAATTACATCACACAGCACTGTAATTAAAAATTTCTCATAATTACTAGAAAATATCTCACATTAACTTGAACTGAGGTAACAGGTTACAAGACAAGATCAGAGAATTGAGAACTGACACCATAATTAATAAACTACAATATAGAATATTTATATATATTAATATTTGTCATATAGTCATAGTCATATATTCACTATTATTATACTATGTAGTACAGTAAAGTAATAGTAGATATTTTACTGATTATTATTATTATTATTATTATTATCAAATGTGTCTTTCTCACAGACATTCATTTTATTACCTGTACAAACATCCCGTCCTGTACAGACCACACGTTTCTCCCTGGTGTCTGTGTTTCTTTGAATTAATCAGCGCGCTGCCAGGCGACGTGATGTTTGTTTAATCAGTTTTACGTTAAGTGGCTCTTTAATTACACCAGCTCTCTCACATCTCTCAGGCCCAGCGGGGGATACGGCAAACAGTGGACGACTCACGCCTGAACTTCGCCCAAAAATACAGACTTTAACGGGGCATACGGTTACCCTGACCTCAAGAACAAATTCCCTAAAAATCACTTAAACATAGTATTGGAAATTTATTGATTGATTGACTTGATTGATTATTGTGTGTGTGTGTACTATTATTATTATTATTATTATTTTTAATCATGAAGATTTTCCCAACATCTGTCAGCGCTGTGTGTGCAGGAGGCGGCGTCACGACAGCTGGGCCTGCAGTGTAAGTAGCTGGTCATCCAGCTGTGGAGTGTTCAGCAGCACGGCCGGGAGGCTTTCTCGTTCGGTCAGCTGAGCGAGAGCTGATATCCTCTGGAGACAGAATTAGGGCTAGAAGGCCATTACTCCAAATTAGGAGTGATTGATTTTAATAGTTTGATTAGCGCTGCTGGGCCAGTGCTGACCTGGCCTGCAGCCGACAAAAACATACTAAAAATATATTTGAATGGTGTTTGTATAATAACATGCAAAAATCATAGTACAATTTGAATTAAAATATATATAAATTATATAATTTGTTTCTTATAAAACATTTTAATTATATATTTTCTAGCATTAATACTTCAGGAAATATTTTATAAATAAAATAAAGATTAGAAGGCGAGAGTGTTACCAGTGAAATATAACGTCCCTTAATTCCATAAAATATATTGTACTGACAAAACATCTGATTCTTTGTGGAGGGTTTTGTATACTAATAAAGTAATTAAAAATATTGAAGCTACAATACATATTTTCACTTTGATTGATTTAGCTTTTTCATAAAAAGTATTTTTTTAACTAAACTAACTTTTAACTAATAAACAAATAAACAAAATTGATTGCTAGAATGTTACTACTGAAATATAATGAAGCATAAAAATTCCTAATTCCCTAAAATATCACTTAAGGTTTATATCGATTAAAATATGACTATTTTGAAGGGTGTTTTTATACTAATAAAACAATAAAAACCATTAAACCTACAGTACATCATTTCACTCATCTCACTTTTTCATTCGCGTCCCAGTGCAGAAGTACACGTTAAAGAGTGATGGCGGGGTAAACGAGTGTTTTGGGGTGAGTGTGATTTTAGCAGTTCCTGGCTGCTGTCGGGCTCGTGGTGATACTGCTGCTGCCGCTGCTGCTGGAGTCAAGGCCAGAGAGTCTGTCATTCATCACACAGCAGAGAAGAACAGAATCACCTTTATTCATCTGTTCAGCAGCTCAGGCTTCCTGCACTCAAGCAGCAGATCCATCAGTTTAGAGTTACAGCTGAAAAAGCACAGATAGATGGAAAGAACAATAGAACGACAGATAGAACGATAGATCGACAGAACGATAGAACGAAAGATAGAGCGATAGATAGACAGAGCGATGAAACGATAGATAGATAGATAGATAGATAGATAGATGAATGGATAGATGCCTACGATAGAACTATAGAGCGATAGAGCGATAGATAGATAGATGAATAGATAGATAGATAGATAGATAGATAGATAGATAGATAGATAGAATGATAGATAGATAGAACGATAGATAGAACGATAGAACGATAGATAGATAGATAGATAGAACGATAGAATGAAAGATAGATAGAACGATAGAACGATAGAACAATAGATAGAACGATAGATAGAACGTGGAACTCTGCTCATCTCTGCTCTCTGTAATTTGTTATAAACACATTATCATAACTGTCCCCATAATCCGTACTGACCACCTTGACCGCACGTTGACCGTTAGCCTCCCACACACACACACACACACATTAACATTCCCGGCAGTAATAATAATAATTATTAAATCCTCATTACATTATGCTGTCAGGCCCAGAGCTAAGCTGATTTATCAGAGAGGTGGATAAATGAGACGCGAGGACAAGAGAGGAGAGGAGGATGAGTGAGAGGAGAGGAGGATGAGTTAGAGGAGAGGAGGATGAGTGAGAGGAGAGGAGGATGAATGTGAGGAGAGGAGGATGAATGTGAGGAGAGGAGGGAGGAGGATAGAGTGAGGAGAGGAGGATGAATGTGAGGAGAGGAGGAGAGGAGGATAAGTGAGAGGAGAGGAGGATGAAGGTGAGGAGGGAGGGGAGGATGGATGTGTGAGGAGAGAGGAGGAGAGGGAGGATGAGGAGTGAGGAGGAGAGGGAGGAGAGGGAGGGGATGAGTGAGGAGGAGGATGAGTGAGAGGAGAGCAGGATGAGTGAGAGGAGAGGAGGATGAGTGAGAGGAGAGGAGGATGAGTGAGAGGAGTGGAGGAGGAGGATAAGTGAGAGGAGGATGAATGTGAGGAGAGGAGGAGAGGAGGATAAGTGAGAGGAGAGGAGGATGAGTGAGAGGAGAGGAGGAGAGGAGGATGAGTGAGAGGAGAGGAGGATGAGTGAGAGGAGAGGAGGATGAGAATGTGAGAGGAGAGGAGGAGAGGAGGATAGAGTGAGGAGGGAGGAGGATGGGTGAGGAGGAGAGGAGGAGAGGGAGGATGAGTGAGGAGAGGAGGATGAGAATTGAGGAGAGGGAGGAGAGGAGGATGGAGTGGGAGGGAGGAGGATGAGTGAGGAGGAGGAGGATGGATGTGAGGGGGAGAGGGAGGAGGAGGATAGAAGTGAGGAGGGAGAGAGGGAGGAGAGGAGGGATAGGGTGAGGAGGAGGAGGAGGAGAGTGAGAGGAGAGGGAGGAGAGGGAGGATGGTGTGAGAGGAGAGAGGGAGGATGTGAGTGAGGAGAGGAGGATGGTGAGAGGAGTGTGGAGGGGAGGAGAGGAGGATGGATGTGAGGAGGGAGGATAGGTGAGGAGAGGAGGATGAGTGAGAGGAGAGGAGGATGAGTGAGGAGTGGAGGAGAGGAGGATAGAGTGAGAGGAGAGGAGGATGAGTGAGAGGAGGAGGATGAATGTGAGGGAGAGGGAGGAGAGGGAGGATGAGTGGGGAGGAGAGGAGGATGAATGTGAGGAGAGGAGGAGAGGAGGATGAGTGAGAGGAGAGGAGGATGAGTGAGAGGAGAGGAGGATGAATGTGAGGAGAGGAGGATGAGATTTTTCTTTTTCTCTTGACAGGTGATTAAGCTACAGCATGTGATAGGTGACAGATTCACTCTGTCATGCAAATTGAGCTTCTATAATTGGTGGAATCAGCTGTCAATCACGTCGGGGCTTGGCCTCGCCTCCAGCACTGACCCAATTACGCTGCTCCAAACCTGCACTAGCGACGGTCCTTTACAGCGGCATGAGAGTGCTTTCCTTCAGGCCTTAGAACACAAACTTCAACCGAGACTAAAGCGTCTGATGTTACAGCGTGATGGGCACACGACGCGTTTCATCTTTTTCAACTTTTACACTCAGCAGTAATCATCAAACCACAGTCACCAAGCAGCCGAAATCACCCAGGTTTTTGCAGCAGATTTCATTATTCCCCACGTGTCTCGTCCCGCTCGGATATTCAGGTCAGTGTTCAGGTGCTGCTGTTCGCAGGAGAGATGGATCTTCTTCATGTTGGTCTTGACGCGACGAGGCTCGATCTGACCACGGCAAACTGGGCCAAGAGAGAATGCAGACGCCGTGTCAGGTTCGCTAAACGTTAACGTCCGAATAAACAGCCACTTCACATGAGGAGGAGCGCAGCCGTCCTTAATCCCACTCCCAGCACCTGGACATATCACTTCAGATCAATCTGATTAGGAGTGATTATTTGTCGTTGTGGACACAGCACAGCTGTACTCACACAGGGCACCACAACCTCCTGTGACCTCTGCATTTGATATTGTAGCGGTTAGGGAGTTGGCTCCGTGATTGGAAGGTCGCCGGTTTGAATCCTGGATCGGTAAATGTAGCACTGAGGTACTCATTAGCTAGGTACCGTCCCCAGCACTGCTCCTTGGGTGCTACCCATGTCACCTGCCCATAGGGCGTGAGTGTGTGTGTGCCCTGCGGTGTGTTGGTGTCTGCCCAAGGTTGGTCCCCGCCTCGTGCCTAAGGTCCAATGATAGGTTCCGGTCCCTGTGACCCCGACAGGGATTAAGTAGTTCAATTTAACGAATGACACACAGTGTAAACACATTTATGGAAACTCCTCCATCTGTAACGGCTTCTCATTGTCTTGCTCACTTTGGCCACACCGAGCTTGTGTTTCTGAAAGCGGAGAAAGAAATAATCCAGCGGAAAGCTGCCTGTCCTTGCGTTTGTGAAACCGAGCTGCTTTTTCACCAGTGCTGCACGTCACAGTCCCCCTGCATAAAACCCACCTAACCTTGAGCCGTCACGTACAGACTCATCCACGGCAGACTCGGCCGGCAAAACTTGCATTAAACAGCGTTTCAGCAAAGCAAAAAGGGCTCGCTCTGTCTGGAGCTGAAATATTGATGCTGTAAAAAGAAAGACGAAGAAAAATCCCTGATAAATTATTTGTAGTAAACATCAAGAGCTGCTGTTTTGTGTAACTACAGATTTCTCTGAGTGTCGTATCCAGCTGCTGTATCACCAACCGTCACATGGCGATGATGCTGTGTGGTGTTTTAGTTTAAAAAGAAAAAGTTCTAGTTGAGTTTGAATTATACGACTGGACACTCACTGGACACTTTATTAGGAACCCATTCTATGCTGGCGTCCAGACCACAGTCTTACTGTTTACACTTTAAAAATTTGTCGTAAATATACTATATATTGCTGGGCTCGGGACGAAGAGATTGTGGGTTGGGATTCCAGCACTGCCATCACTGGGTCCCTGAGCAAGACCCTTAAGTTGACCCCAAGACCCCAAGTTGCTCTCAGGAAGGCTGACCCTAAAATTTGGAAATGAAAGTCACTCTGGATAAGAGCATCTGATCCCCCGGCCGCTGCCAAAAATGCTGCCCCCTGCTTCTTTATTTATTACAACTGCTAAAAGAGATTTAACGTTTATTTCTGTGGAAAAACGTGGCACCAAATTGAGAACCGGCACCGAAACATGGAACAAGGAAGTAACAGCGGTGAAGGGATTAAATGCTACGCTACAGATGCTAACCAGCGCAGCATTAATAAAACATGGCGGCCGCGAGGTTGCGCGTGGCTCGCGTTAGCGTGTCGGAGTGGCCGCGGCGATGCCAGTGCCGCTTTATTCTGCACTGCATTGAGCAACGGGATTAAAGCGGCTCATTTCTCCAACGCACTCGTTCCAGCCACTAACGCTGCTGAACACTTACTGCAGACCTGCATCATCCACCATGTGTGTGTGTGCGTGGTGGTGTACCTGGCCGTCCTCTAAAATATAGTAACTATATTTATACTATATTTTGTCTTTCATTCCTCATCCCTCCATCCCTCATCATCCATCCTTCATCCTCCATTCCTGATTCTTCCACTCCTCATGCCTCATCCTTCCATTCCTTATTCCTCATCTCTCAATCCCTCATCACTTCACCCCTCATCCCTTCATTCCTCCTTCCGTTCCAAAATCTCAAAGCTAGCTCACACTAGGTCTGGATGATATCGCCTCAAATCAATATCATGATTAATTCATTTTTTGATTATTCTTCCAGCCCTAGCTTACAACTTTGCAGACGCGTAGCCAAATAACACACGAACAATCACACACATTCCTCTGTTAGTCGCCGTGTCACAGTCCCTCAGTTTGTTACGTTACTGCTCAATTTGGCCGTGTTATCTCGTAAAAATGCAAAGCTCCGCAGTATCGGTGTGTATGTCCTGCATTATTCTGTACTGCCTTTGTGTGAAGTCGCGAAGATAAACGAGTTGCTCAGAATGTGGTGAGATTAGATTTAATCTAATAATTATCCAGCAGCACTGCTGCAGGAGGCTCGGGGAGGAGTTTAATGTGTTTTAAACTGAATTTCTGTGTGTGTGTCTGTGCGTGTGTGTGCATTAGTGTTTCTGTGTGATATAATAACATCACCAAACTGACGGACGGCATGTGTTCATGCTGATTTTGGTACCAGTTTTATCTTTCTGTGTATTCTAGAGAAGAGTGTGTTATCAATAACCGTGACCTTAACAATAAATTATATTTTAAATTAAAATGTATTAGGCGGTGTTAAAATGTAAAAAAATTGCATTTAAAACCACAGTTACAGTAAAAGTCACTCTTTTGAGACGTCTTCACAGATGCTTCTTTTGAAAGAATGAACAGATATGTTTTTAATAAACTGCTCATTTTAAAGTGAATGCTTATTGGAGGTTGTGTAGGTGTGTGTTCAGTATGTAGGGTGTTGTGAGGACCTGGTTGTCCCCTGAAAACACTTTTGTCCATGTTTTATGGTTTGTGGGGTCCAGTCCCCATGACGATGATGAAATGATTTTATAGAAAATGTCCATGTTTTATGTGAGAAATTAAAAGAGGTAAAGGATTAGCTTTTGGTTTGAGTTTGATTTCCATCTTGTCGTTATGGGAGTCAATAAAAGGACCTCACTAAGACAACAATACAAGGACAAGAATGTGTGTGTGTGTGTGAGTGAGTGAGAGAGAGAGAGAGAGTGTACTTGCGTGATGGTGGCACAGCGGAGAGGAGGATGAGGAGGAGGAAGAGTGAAACTCATCTGCACTTTTTCATCAATATTTAATCCAGGTGTAATGTGTTGAGCGTGATGCAGAGCTCCCTCGTCCTTTTAACACAAAAAACAGTTCGTTCCTTCGGTCTTTATTCCTCCATCTCTCTCTCTCTCACACACACTCCATCTTTATTCATCCCTCTCTCTCCATCTTTATCCACATCTATCTCTCTATCTCTCTATCTATCTATCTATCTATCTATCTATCTATCTGTGTTTTTCACACTAATTTTTGTATTTCTTTTTGATGCTCTTTCTCTCTTTCACCTTTTCCCCCTCTCTCTCTCCCCCTCTCTCTCTACCCCTCTCTCTCTCTCTTTTAGGCAGTCTTTTTCTGATCCTCTTTCTTTCCATTTCTCAGTCTCTCTCCTTCTTTCATGCTCTCTCTCTCTCTCTCTCTTTGAACAACCACATCACACACCCCTCTAACAGATTCTGCTCAGATCCCTGTGTGTGTGTGTGTGTGTGTGTGTGCTCTTGTCTCGTCCCGAACTGGCTTGGTGTCTCTGGCCTGGTGCATGATGGGATTGGCTGCAGTCCAGGAAGCGTAAATTTACACATTCACACAGACACACGCACACACACACACACACACACACAAACTGCTGTGCTGCCAGACGTTTGCTATGTGAACAGAAGTGAGCAGTTTCATCGTCCCGCAGACAGACAACAAAATCACAAGCCATAATTTCATTCATTCATATTAGTGAGGATGGAGGGATGAGGGATGGAGGGATGTGGGATGGAGGAATAAGGGATCAGGCCTAATTTTTGTTGTCAAAGCTCTCTTTATTTGTGTTTAGAACTCCGTACGGAGGAGCCTCAGCGCGGAACTCGGTCGAAGTTGTTTGGAGTTATTATTTGGGGAAGTGACAGATGAGATATGATTCGTGTGAGACGGCAGATTTGCGCGACCGCTATCAGATTTCTAAATGAGGGATTAATGGGCAAAATGGAAATCCCACTGCGGAATTCAAACCCTGTTAAAGCGACTGAGGGTTTAAAGTGAGCTGGACTGAGCTTTAACTGTTCCCAAATTACAAACCAACACACAAACAAGCAGCAGCAAACAAAAGGAAAAATAAATAGTGCAAGTGCCCATCTTTCTTCAAGTGACTCCTTATTGTTTTTTATTTGTGGGTTTTTCTTTGCATCCCAAACAAT
The DNA here is from genome assembly GCA_032718565.1 of Distichodus sexfasciatus. NCBI lineage: Eukaryota > Metazoa > Chordata > Actinopteri > Characiformes > Distichodontidae > Distichodus > Distichodus sexfasciatus. The sequence goes on along the minus strand of JAVGVS010000456.1, from coordinate 166,526 downwards.
TTTCCTGGCAGTTGTGGCTGAAATTTTAGTTGGTCTACCTGACCGTGGTTTGGTTTCCACTTCTTAATGAGAGTTTGAACACTGCTGATTAGCATTCTCAATTCCTTTGATATTTTCTTATATCCCTTTCCTGTTTTATAGAGTTCAACTAGCTTTTCCCGCAGATCCTTTGACAATTCTTTTGCTTTCCCCATGACTTAGAAACCAAAAAACATAAGTGCAGCACTGGATGAAAGATGCGAGGGTCTGTCAGCAGTCCAGAAACTCACTGACCTTTTATACACATCCACTAATTACAAGCAAACAGCTCACAGGTGAAGATGCTTACCTTTAATAGCCATGCAAACCCGTTTGTGTCAAGTTGTGTGCATGTTATCAGGCCAAATCATATGGGTATGTAAACTTTTGATCAGGGTCATTTGGGTAGTTTGTGTTGTGATTATGATTTAAAAAGAGTAAACACAGTTGTTGGACAATAAATGGCTTCAGCCGACCACTAACCATGAGTGAAAGAAATGTTTTCGTGTTATCATTCATATTCTCTGAAAAATGGTTAAGAAATCATAAATTCTGCCAGGGTGTGTAAACTTATGAGTACAACTGTATATATACTAAAAGTGGCCTCTATATACAATACTGTGCAAAAGTTTTAGGCAGGTGTGAAAAAATGCTGTAAACAAAGAATGCTTTGAAAAATGAAAGTGTTAATCATTTATTGTCATCAATCAACAAAATGCAGTAAATGAACAAAAGAGAATCTAAATCAAATCAATATTTGGTGTGACCGCCCTTTGCCTTCAAAACAGCATCAATTCTTCTAGGTACACTTGCACACAGTTTTTGAAGGAACTCGGCTGGTAGGTTGTTCCAAACATCTTGGAGAACTAACCACAGATCTATAATCCTATAATCCTACAAAATAATATAATGACTATAATCCTACAAAATAATATAATGACTATCATCCTACAAAATAATATAATGACTATAATCCTACAAAATAATATAATGACTATCATCCTACAAAATAATATAATGACTATAATCCTACAAAATAATATAATGACTATCATCCTACAAAATAATATAATGACTATAATCCTACAAAATAATATTGATGCTGGTTTGAAGGCAAAAGGTAATAACACCAAATATTGATTTGATTTAGATTCTTCTTTTGTTCGCTCACTTTGCATTTTGTAAATTGATAAAAATAAACAATCATTATTTATATTTCTCAAAGCATTCTTAGTTTACAGCATTTTTTCACACCTGCCTAAAACTTTTGCACAGCACTGTATATGCACACTTGGAAATAAAATGAGCCAATTTGGTCCCAGTAAGCATTGAAGTTATACACTCACCAGTACACTGCTAGTACGGAGAGATGAGTATACTCACTACATGAAGTATACTTGGCAGATACACTGTATAGGGCTTAACCTGGCTTAGATTTACTTAATAATATGACATTTTACTATTAATGAGTTTAAGTATAATTTTTTGGTAAAGGAACCCCAACTTCCTCCTCTGAGCTGCTCTTAAAAATTATTTTTCCATTTTGAACCCACAGAATCCTCGCTGCCTGAGAGAACTCAAGTTTCTATAAAAGTCCCGTTATTCATTGTGGCTTTCGTTCATTTCTAACCACTTTAGAGTCTTGTCGTGGGGGCAAAGTCCCGCTTTAAACTGCATTAACAATGATCTGTGCTAACAGCTATTATTCCAAATATATTATTATTATTATTATTCATAAGTTTGACCTGGGAGCCGTTTTCACTCAGCCTGCTTCACTCTGCGACCATATTTTACAGGTTTTTATTTTACAGTTGTGGCTGATGGATGGGATTCTATTCCGATTAGTGAAAAGGAAAGTGGAACGGATTTGGTCCTCCAGCGGCATGATGGAATATTTATGATGGCCGTCCCTTGGAAACGAGAGCGCTTCCCCAACTGTTTAGATTTCCCCCAATTACTGTCACTGGGAGAGAAAGCTTTATGAAAATATGGATTTATGAAAATGGGGATAAGTGTTCTTTGTGGACTGGTAATAAGTGGAGGAATAGCTGGAGATGGAGATGTGATATTTGGATTTGAAACCCACTGTGTTACTTTTTATAAAGAGACGATGGGAGAGAAACACACACATCTAAAAATCTTTAGCAGTACTGGAACCATGAATATGTGCTGATACAGTAGATAAATGTGTTTAAATGTGATGTTATTATCTCTCCCATCCTTTTTTCTTTCTTCCATCTCTCCCTCGTTCTTACTTTCTCCGTCTTCCCTCTAGACATGGCACGATACCACTTTTTATGCCCAATACCAATATTGGGCTTGTAGTGTGTTGTGTTGCTTGTTCTGCTCATTGTCATGTCAATATGTAGGAATTAGTGTGAATGTTGAACAATAAACCAGCTTTACCCCAGTCACACTTCACATGAAGAACCACATGAAGAGCGTGTGCAGATATGTAAACCTAGTAAAATCCACAATTTAATTGAACAGCTCGGCTCCATTTATCGGCCCAGTGCCACTGATACCCGATCCAGCTGTTTGTGTCGTTATCGGACCGATATCCCATCCACATATCGTATCGGTGCCATCTCTAGCTCCGTCTTCTGCCTCCCTTTCTCTCGCTCTCTGAGTGTTTTCTCCACTCACTGTGTGTGTGTAACACACAGGCAGGTTTTAACTCTGACAGAACAGATCGATACTGTTCTCTGCACACGGATAACAAGTCACGCAAGTGCTCTGACCCCAGCTGACCACACACACACACTTTTTAAAAATATGAGCGTTATGGGGACTGAGATGTTAAAGGGAGAAGTTCAGTTTGATTAAAAATTGTGAGTTTTAAGTACAAATTATGACACACGTCCTCACTTTACCACTGTCCCTGTTAGATACACGTTCAGATGACTCCACCGCTTCCATCGCTCCACCTCACTCCGTCTTCCATCTCTCTCTCTCACTCTCTCTCTCTCTCTCTCACAGTCTTATATATTCTCTATATATTTCTTTTTCACTTTTTCCAGCTTTCATCATCTACAACCCCTCTCTCCATCTCCCTCCATTTCTCTCCATCTTTCATCTCTTTCTCCACCTCTCTCACACACTTGTAGCATCACTCCACACACACACGATCCCACACGATCCCACACCACGCGACTGCACCAGGTCACGTGAATGTATTTTATTTTCAGGGCCTGAATCGAGCTCGTCTCTCATCACCATGTCCTCCCCTGCCACACATCCAGCATTAAACGGGATTAAGGTGATAGATGGCGAGTCGTGTTCCCAAATCGATAGTCGCTCACCGCTAGCTCGGCCGAGTCGCCCTCAAACAAACAATCAATAACCCGGACCGTTCCGACCCCCACTTCCCCTCGTGCGCGCCCCCACATTCTAAAACAAAACGAGGAAATTTACGTCTTCTGCAGAGCCAGAATCTAAAATACAAAGGAGCTTTGTGAAGCCCAAGGCATGAAATAAAGCTAAGTATGGTCACAAAATTCCAAATTCAATTCATTTTAGTCTCATGCACCAATATTGGTTATGACAATACGGACAAACCTAACTCTGACATCCCATATTCACGTTTCTATTTGATCTAATTTATACATTTGTATATACGTGTTGATCATAATTTAGTCTTCTTATTAACGCTTTCTGTCGCCATCGTCTTCTTTCCACTTTTATCCCTTTAACGACCTTGGACATGACGTTTCTTGTCAGAAGCTCAACTGCAACCCTGTTTTTCCCTATTCTGTTCAGATAAAAAATTGTCATCCACTAGTTTGGCCACAAGGGTGTGTCTCAATTAGGGAGAACTGTGCTCTTACTTTTCTTGTGGTTAGCTCATTCCTGACATGAGTTTATTATAGTTTATTAGCTAGCTCAAATAAAATCAGCACAAGCAGCCTTTCTTCAGTCATTGAGCTTCTAGTTTTGCACTTGTTGTTTGTGTTGTAATGTTCTGATTGTAGTCTGTGTAGAAGCATCAGGAAGGGAGAATTCCATTGAAGTTGCACTTGAACTTGAACCCTTGAATTTTATTTTAAACGAATCATTTTCTGCTTCCAGACGATGCCGATGCTCTGAATCTGAAGGCTGCTTGGTGAAATGAGTGTTGTGTATAATTTTTCATGGCGGCTAAAACGGAGGACGGTCCAAACCGCTCCTGAATTATTTAGTGTTTACTCAGTGGCCGGCTGACGGACTAACAGGCTGGCGGGGGGGGTAAAACGGCAGGGTGCAATTGCCCATCTCCTGGCAAACAGGCGAGAGAGCTAACACGAGAGCCAGCCAGACACCGACAAGATGGAATGTCAAACACGACTCATCAATAACTTTCACGTTCAGCCGCCTCCCGAGAGCGCAGACGTGACAGGACTCTCGTCCCGGGGTTTATGGGACAATCTTCCGCGCTGTCATTCCCATGGGCTTGCTTTATTACAGCACGACGGGAACAAGTTCGTGGCTCAAACAACGTCAGTAATAGTGATCAGGTCAGGATCTTCTGAGTTCTGGTCATGTGATCTCACTACTTCCTTTATATATACTGCTTTTTTTCATTGTCTGCTTTTCTGCCTCATGTTGTCCTTCTTGTTCTACTTTGTGTCCTTTTACCTGCTTCTTTTATAGGTCACCGCAGCAAACCGTTGGTTTCTGTTTCTTCCTGTCCTCTGCATCTTCCTTATTCAACCCAACCACCTACATCTGTGCACCTGCTCTCAGGGCTTTCTTCTTACTCCTCTCATCCATTAGCTCCATCCTCAGCATCCTTCTCCCAACATACCCAGCTCTGCAAATGTCCAAAATCGACGCAGTCTTGCCTCTCTGACTTCAAAAGCCTCTGACCTGGACTGTCCCTGTAAAGCAGTAGTTCCCAATCTTCCCAAGGACCCCTTTTGTAGATAAGAATATTTTCACCCCACACACAATATTTCAATCCCCAACGCATAGGTGTCCCAAAACTTTGGCCGTTGTTGCTCCAGCTCTGCCTTCTGTCTTCTTGTCAGTAGCATAATTTCCAACCCGTATAACACAGCTGTTGTCACTACCATTTGGGTAAACTACATCAGTCACAGAATAAACGAACTGTGGGAAAAATAAAACTCATACAACCCCAAACCGACAAGCTTCATATAAGACAACGAGGAAAGACGAGGCAGGGATTAAGAGCGGCTGGGTTTTTTGTGGGAATGAGAGATAGAGCGATGCACTTTTGCACTTTCAATTTTATGAAGGTGAGGTGGCCTACATACAAGCTCTTCCTCTGAGAGTCAACACAACAACATCCTGCTCCTCTTCCTCCAGACAGAGGCTTATTGGAGGCCGGACGTCCAGCGGGGACTTCATGCTTTGCTTATTCATAAAAACCCCCAGTATGCGGTTCTGGCATTATTACTCTCATTTTCCTCCAGCGCTGCGCCGTGGTATTTTCGAGAGGTCAGAACTGAGTCTGTGGTCCAATATGAGTCGAAATGGAACATTTCCACATATATAAGATTTATTGGTAGAGGGATCAAGTTTAAGAACGCCAATCTTAAAGCTGATATTCAGACTTTATCCCTAGCATTTGGACATTGATTTTCCACTATGACTCTCACCAAACTCTTTATTAGAAATTGTACAAGGCACTGAAACTAAACTCCTTGCTCGTTTTCTGAGATATACCTGACACGATGGTGGGAGGTGGCGAGGGACTATGTGGAAGACAATTTTCCCACGAGATACTCGTAATTAACTTACACACTACAAGATAACAACTTATCCACTCAAGATAATAGCTTTTTCTCGTAAGATACTTAATGGAATGGGAATTGTGTTGCAGCAGATTTTGTGATATCGAAAGACTTCAAATCATTGTCCATTGAATCAATTTAATATGGTATGGTAATTAAACTTGTGATTTACACCGAGGCAGCGCAGTCTGTTCTTTAGCTGCTCCTTATTAAGTAAGAAAGGTATAAAAAATCAATCTGGTGACTGAGTACTTACACTCCAACGACTATGTGAGCGTGAGTGTGTGTGTGTGTGTGTGTGTGCAGTCTTTGATGAAGCCTCACATTACAACATAATGTATTCTCATTAATAGACAGTCTGATTGAATACAGCGGTGCAGGAAAACCTGCTTTCAATTTAATTAAATTCTAATTAAGATTATTATGTTCGCAGCTGCAATTACTCCTTTTGAATTTGAATAACGTCATTTGTTCGAGGACAGAATGAAAAGGGAGGTGTGTGTTTGAGAGTGTGTGTGTGTGTGTGTGTTTCAGTGTGTGTGTGTATATAATCGTTTGTACAGGCACCTTTTAATTCTGCTGTGAATAGCTTTCTATAAGGATTACATGCTGCTGCTAGACAATAATGCAACTACACAAAGTTTCACCCAAAACACACACACTCACATGAGGACCCCGAGAAGCTCAGCCTCGTAAATTAAAGAAAATGAGAGGGGAGGAGAGGGAAAGATGGATGATGGAGAAAAACACCAAGCGAGTAAAGATGGAATTATAGATGGAAAATAGAAAGAAAAAGACAGTCAGACAGAGAGATAGGAAATGGTGAGAGAAAAAAGATAAAAGATGGTGTGAGAGTGATGGAAGATAGAGAGAGAGAGACATAGAGAAAGAAAATATGTGACCCTCCACGGCAAAACCAGTCACTTCTCTCAAATGTTCAATAAATCAAGCTTCAATACGATACCTATATGGAATGAATGTGACGACATATGACTGAGATATCAACATTCAAAGGAGTCGGGTTTCTCCTGTCACGCCAAGTGAGAAACGGAGAAATCTGCCGTCGAAGTTGACTATCGCCGTAGCACTCACAGACGCTTGGTGCGGTCGCGGCTACGTTTGCATTTACGGTAGCCTACCTGCGTTAGGTTAACTGAACTCGGGAGACGAAGATGGATTCCGGAGAAATATCTTCACGCTAGTCAACCAGTGGATTTACTGTAAATATTGAAGTAGAGCGGTCAAAACACAAACTTTTAACATTCTGCTGGAATTGAATTCCTCACCTCAAGAAAGTCACGTTTTTAGGATGGAAAGGGTAAGTTTTTCAGCCAAATTTATTCACAACAGTACAGTATAGACCTTCCACTGTTTCAAAACACTAAAAACAAAAAATCCAACATTTTACCCCACACAACATAAACGCTCGTTTTTCTCGGAAACCTCCGTTGCGACAGGCGACTGGTTTCTCCGTTCAGAGTCACATATGTATTAATAAACACAGACTGCTCTGTAACAAACTGACCATTGTTTATGCTTTGAAGGAGGACAAACCCAAACTTACACACTAACAGACTTTACACTGCCTCTACTCCCACACCAACAGGGCAGGGGTTCCTAATAAAGCGTCCAGCGAGTGAACGGTCAGATAATGTTTGGACTTGACAAGACTTTTTAACCTAAAACACCACGTACATATGACAGTTGGTGATGCAGCAGCTGGATACGACGCTCAGAGAAATCTGTAGTTACTCAAAAGAGCGGCTCTTGCTGTTTACTACAAATAATTTATCAGGAAGACACTTGAAGAGACCTGAGGATTTTTCCTTTTTTAACAGCATCAATATTTCAGGCTAGTTGCTCCACCTAGATGCTCGGATGACCGGAAACTAGATGGATTTCCTAGTTGTCATTCACTTTGTTCTCTTCATTATCTTTCCATTCTCTGTTTGTTAAAAAATTTCAGCCTATTGTGTTTCTCATCAGTAGCCCAACTGCAGCCCTGTTTTCCCTAAGAGGCCGCACATTTAAGGCTGTAATTGCCTATTTTGGCCAAAAACATTACGTTTCTTGTGTTTAGCTGGTTTCTGACATGAGCTTAACATTAATTCAGCAGCTCATAGTTTTAATCATCTAGACATTTCATTCATTCAGTCGTTCATTCATTCATTCATTCATTTTCTGAACCGCTTAATCCCAACTGGGGTCGCGGGGGGACTGGAGCCTATCCCGGAAACCGACAGGCGCATGGCAGGGACCAACCCTGGGCAGGCGCCAACACACCGCAGGGCACACACACACTCACACAATCACACACACATTCACACCTTACGGTGCCAATTTAAAGTTGCCAATGAACCTATATCGCATGCCTTTGGACTGCGGGAGGAAACCGGGGCACCCGGAGGAACCCAGACAAACACGGGGAGAGCATGCAAACTCCACGCAGAAAGGCCCTAGGCCGTCCCCGGGGTTCCAACCCAGGACCTTCTCGCTGTGAGGCGGCAGCACTAACCACGGTGCCACCCATCTAGACATTTCATTTCTCCTTTTTACATTTTTCACCTTTATATCTGTGTTTTTAGCACACTGCAATAATCTAATTTCTCCAGGAATTGCTAGTTTGGAATTTAGGATTTATGTTTAGGAAAGTAGAAGTGTGGCTATAGTATGGAAGCAGAACGTTTGCATCTTGACATGGATATTTGCATTATTGTTATCCCTATTTAATATCTTGGCAACAACTATCTCTATGGCAACGTGTTCTGACTAATATTCTCGAGATATGAAACAGGTAATTTGCATAAAACAGGATCAGCGTTAATCCTCGTCCAAAACCGGTCCATCTGTCTGTCTGTCGGCGTCTAGAACTCTACCTGTCTCTGTCTTTTATCAGGTTTGAGGCGGTCAGGGCAGGCTCTTTTGGGAACAGTATTTTCATTTTCTCTCAGCATCTCTTTACCATGAAGGATTAACACTAACCTTGTGATTAAAGAATGCAGGTCATATCAGATATTACAACAGAGACTGCAGGTTGTAGTGCTGGTTATTATGTTACGTGTTGTGTTGTGATGCTGCAGTGCTGGTTATTACATGTGTGTTGTGTTGCGATGCTGCAGTGTTGTTTATTACATGTGTGTTGTGTTGTGTTGTGATGCTGCAGTGTTGGTTATATGTTGTGTGTTGCGTTGTGACGCTGCAGTGTTGTTTATTAAATGTGTGTGTTGCGTTGTGACGCTGCAGTGTTGTTTATTAAATGTGTGTGTTGCGTTGTGACGCTGCAGTGTTGTTTATTAAATGTGTGTTGTGTTGTGATGCTGCAGTGTTGTTTATTAAATGTGTGTGTTGTGTTGTGATGCTGCAGTGTTGTTTATTACATGTGTGTTGTATTGTGTTGTGTTGTGTTGTGTTGTGATGCTGCAGTGTTGTTTATTACATGTGTGTTGTATTGTGTTGTGTTGTGTCGTGATGCTGCAGTGTCGCTATTACATATTGCATGTTGCGTTGTGATGCTGCAGTGTTGTTTATTAAATGTGTGTTGTGTTGTGTCGTGATGCTGCAGTGTTGTTTATTACATGTGTGTTGTGTTGTGTTGTGTCGTGATGCTGCAGTGTCGATATTACATATTGCATGTTGCATTGTGATGTTGTGTTGTGCTGGGCGTGTCCAGTCTCTGTGCAGTAGTGATGTGAGTGCAGCAGCTGTTGGTGTGCGTTGCGAGCGTAAGACGCGGTGGAGTTGTGGTGATGTTGGTTCCTCTCCTGCTGCGTCTCCCTAATTACAGTCCCATAGGGAAGCTTATAATTAGGAACCAACTTACATCAGGGAGACTTAATTAACGAGAGCGACGGCAAACCGGCAGCGATCGCTTGCAACGACCCGCACAAAAAACTTTTTATTACAATAAACCTGCTGTTGTTTAAATGTCATGGAGAAAGTGCAAGAAATAAAAGGAACGGAATGCAGATACAGGTACACACGCATGCTTTAATAAGAAACAAACAGACACAGAAACAAGGAGACGGAAGAAGAGAGTCAAAGGGATGGATACACACACACAGAAAAACGATGAGAGTGAGTGAACTAAAGATTGCGATTGAGAAAAGGTGAGAAATTGATTCCTGCACAGCAAACTTAAAAAAGAGTCCAGGAGGAGGAGGAGGAGGACGAGGAGGAGGAGGAGTGCTACATTGATTTATCACTCACACACACACACCTCTACACACTCTCCGTCTGATTATGATCTCCAATCTGCAGATCCGTGTCCACGTTGATCCGCTCCGAGGGCAGCAGCCGCGCAAATAAGGACAATTAGCTCTGACCCCGCGACTATTAACGAGGGTGACGCTCCCTAGCTCCACCCACCTGTCCGTCAAACCACGCCACCGGCCGTTAGTCAATCGGGCCCAGAGCCTCTACGTCAATATTCATTCCCAAACAGGGGTGCGTTTCCCAAAAGCATAGTTGCTAATATAGTGTACATTAACGACTAACACAGTGTTGCTAACATACTGTAGTTTGCAATACGTTAGCAACTACGCTTTTGGGAGAAGCACCCCAGAGCGACTGACGTTGCTGTAACGACAGAATTGTTTCAGAGCCTTCAGCGCACTTCAACATTTAAAGCCAGAGATGAAGAGAGACTTTGCTGAGGTGTAGTATGATACGATATATCGATTCAGTTTACGAGCATATCACAAAGTGCCCACTGCTGCTTCGCTGATGGGTCGAACACAGAGTTTACACTTGCTTGTGCAGCATTCACTCACTTAAATTTAAACACGTAGCTGCAGATACAGCTTTAATATCGTCCGATAGTATCAGAACGCAGATTCATCAGTCGCACTTTACTCTCTATAGAGTGACTGATAAGAAAACATTCTGCAAACTGCTGGGGCGTGAAACCCCAATCTCGCAGTGTGAAATGCAGTAAGTAAGAGCAACTTAAATTGCTTTATTAATTCAGACACTCAAATGACATGTTTTTCCCAGACGGGGGCCTATAGAACAATCAGCACGCCAGGTTGTTGCGAGTGCATTTACACATCCAGCGCTGCAGGACCACGTCTGAGCGAACACAGCACCGTTGAGTTTACCGTCTGCCGAGGCAAATACGTTCAGAACCCTGCGGCTTCCACGCGCACTCCAGCAGAATTTCAGCAGCACGTATGGCTTTTTAATCTCCCGAACCGTAACAAAAGACTGGAGAAAACGCTGGAATAAGAGCGCTGACGGTTTTACAAGCACCCCCGAAGCTCCTACGCGAGGATGAAGTCGACAAGTTTGTTACGGGTGACGCCAGAATTCAGAATTTTAGATCTTCAGAGTCGAGAATTTGGAATCTTGCATGTTGTGTACGGGATGAGCTCATGTTGGGACCCTAAGCAAACATTCACAGAACTGGAATCATCGTTGTTAGAAATATTCTGACACCAACAGATTAAAAAATGTCATATGTTTAATTTCTTCTTCTTCATCATCATCATCATCTTCCATTAGGGGTCACCATCATGTTACTAATAATTTCACAATGTAATTATGAATAACATTTAGTAATTAAAATATGAGGAGATCAATAAGAAGTTTTATTCACTTCAGAGTCATGTACAATCAGATGATTTTAACATGGACAAGTGAATATTTTATTGGAAATTATTCGTTTGTTTGCCCGTTTGATTTTTCATTGATTCTTTTGTTCATTTTTCATTCGCCCGTTCGATTTTTCATTCCTTCTTCCGTTTGATTTTACGCTCTTTCTTTCTTTCGTGTCTGATTTTTAGTTCTTTCTTTTGTCCGTTTGTTCTTTCTTTCTTTCTTTCTCTCGTTCCTTTACTCATTCATTCTTTCTTCTTGACTCTCTCTCTCTCTTTCTGTCATGTCCAGAGATCCTCAAATCAGACCCTGAATCAACTTTGACACTTTTAACGTGAGTTAACGTACAACATCCTGACCTTTTCTCTCTCCTCCTTTCTCTCTCTCCGTCCCCCAGCATGCTCAGAGATGGAGTGTGTGGAGTGTAAAGTGCGGGATTTGGTTCGAGGTGGCCGGCGGAGGTGGAGGTGGAGGGGTTCGGCCCGGAGACTGTCCTGCACCTTCTGGTTCGTGCTGCTGTTCGGGGCGGGGGGACTGGTGCTCTTCGTCCACCTGCAGGACCTCTCCGACATCATGCAGCAGCAGGTACCAGGTGAGTCCACTCGGTCGCCACGGCAACCGCCTCCCAAAATCTAACAGCCCGAACGCGAAGGCCGCGGTGGAGAACGCAAAACCTGCAGAGCTGCACCTTTACAGGACGCACAGGTAGAGAGTGTGGAAGCACAGGGCTGGGCGATTCATCAGAAATTAATCAGCTAATGATTTGTTTGATTATCGATTAGTTGCTGATTTTTCTTTCGATTAATTGATTAGCTGGTTGAAAAACATGCAAAAATGATACAATAAATCCATATTTTGAATTTGTGTTGGATTTTATAGTTTTAATGATCCGATTTTGCTGTTTAAGATATAAAAAGATGAAAGACGGAAAGAGAGATGTGGAAGGTGGACGGTGGCAGATACGAGATGGAGAAAAGCGAGAAAAAGAGAGAAATTAATGATAGAGAGAGTGTGATGAAAGATAAAGCGAGAGAGAGAGAGAGAGAGATGGAAAATGGAGAAATGGAAGATAAAGAGAGAAAGAGAGTGAATAAAGATGGACAGAGAGATGGAAGTTGGAGAAAAGAGAGAACGAGAAGAAAGATGAGAGGAGAGGAACAAGTCTTAATGGTCTTCTCTCCATCTGTCACACTCTTTCTCCTTTTCCCGCTCAATCCATCTCTCTCACTTTTTCACCTTGTCTTCATTTCATCATTTCTTTCTCTCTCTCTCACACACACACACACACACACACACACTCGTAGCTCTTTAGACAGAGTTTAAATGCAGTTTAAACTCTTCAGCAGTGTGACGTAGCTCCGCCTCCAAATAACCGGCTCTGTCACTTCGGCTTAACGCCACGGAGACCGTCAGCCCCGCCCGTCGTCACGGCAACCCCTCATGCGTCCCCTCCGCTCCCCCAATCCGCTCCATTGACTTCATTTCCTCATTCTGCTGCGCTACTCACCTCACTAACGCTTATTAATTATTAGAACAATTTGATAACCAGACATTCCAAAAATGTTTTATAGAATATTCTATATATGAAATAAATATTTTATATTTCAAAACTTTTTATACCAAATCATCTGTTCATAATTCTGTTTATTTTTTGGTGATTTTCTGTCTTTTCCTGTGAGTTTACCATTTTTCCAGTTTTAAAGGTAAAGCGTTTTTTATTTTTGGTTTAAATTTGAAAGATAAATCAGCGCGCGACACAGGAATGCTAGCTGATCCCCACTGGTTTCCACTGAGCGTTAGCGAGCGCGGTGCTTGTGCTAATCCTGCCGGAAACTAGCCGCGGTCATGACCGGGTCACAGGGCTTCCGTTTCGCTCTCTCTTTCTTCTGGATGAGATAATCCCTCCATTCATCCCTCCCCCCCTCTCTCTCCCTCTCTCTCTCTCTCTCTCTCTCTAAACTCTCCTCACTCCTTATTTCATCTCCTGCAGCTGCCGTTCTCGTTTTCTTATTCTTTCCTTCCTTTCTTCCTCCCTCTCTCTTTTCCCTCTCTTTCACTCACTTTGCTTTCTTCTGTTTTTTCACTCTTTTCTTCTCTGTTCATCCATCTCTTGTCCTCCTTCTTTCCCTCTGGATCCAGTTCCTTTCCTTTTTTCCTTCCCTTTTCTGTTTTGGTTTGGTTAATGTGGAAAACCGAGTGACTGAGTGGGCAAGGGAGTGAGTGAGTGAGTGAGTGAGGAAGGGAGGGAGGGAGGGAGTGGGCAAGGGAGGGAGTGAGTGAGTGAGGAAGGGAGGGAGTGAGTGAGTGAGGAAGGGAGGGAGGGAGGGAGTGGGCAAGGGAGGGAGGGAGTGAGTGAGTGAGGAAGGGAGGGAGTAAGGGAGTGAGTGAGGGAGTGACTGAGTGGGCAAGGGAGTGAGTGAGTGAGGGAGTGAGTGGGCGAGGGAGGGAGGGAGGGCGGGAGTGAGTATCGGAGTGAGTGGGCAAGGGAGGGAGTGAGTGAGTGAGGGAGTGAGTGAGTAAGTGGGCAAGGGAGGGAGTGAGTGAGTGACTGGGTGGGCAAGGGAGTGAGTGAGTGAGTGAGTGACTGAGTGGGCAAGGGAGTGAGTGAGTGAGGGAGGGAGGGAGGGAGGGAGGGAGGGAGTGAGTGAGTAAGTGGGCAAGGGAGGGAGTGAGTGAGTGAGTGAGTAAGTGAGTGAGTGAGGGAGGGAGGGAGGGAGTAAGTAAGTGGGCAAGGGAGGGAGTGAGTGAGTAAGTGGGCAAGGGAGGGAGTGAGTGAGTGACTGAGTGGGCAAGGGAGGGAGTGAGTGAGTGACTGAGTGAGGGAGGGAGAGAGGGAGTGGGCAAGGGAGGGAGTGAGTGAGGGAGTGAGTGAGTGAGGAAGGGAGGGAGGGAGTGGGCAAGGGAGTGAGTGAGTGAGTGAGTGAGTGAGTGAGTGAGTGAGTGAGGGAGGGAGGGAGGGAGGGAGGGAGTGAGTGATTGATTGATTTCCGGGTGCATATTGTTTTCTGGGTGAATTCGATCTGCTTTGTGTGGAAGCTCCTTAATCCCTTAATCCTGCTGCGCTTTTCTCCACAGCCTAATTTCTCCGTCCCTTAATGTAATTAAAACGCGCTGGTGACCTCCGCAGTGAGTTTATACGGAACATCGCAGCTGTTTTTCCTGCTCATACGTGAGATAAACGCCATGAAAAACACTGTGGAAACGGCCTGATGAGGGTTGTTTGGTCCCAACTCAGACGCTGTTGTTAATCCACACTCCCTCACTCACCGACACGGACAGTATTTTATGATGTAAAAAGCGAATAAACGAATGAACGTTGCATTGTATATCACTCTTCTACACAGTTCTTTTCTTACTTTTACGAGAGCACAGGAAAACATGGCATCTGTTACATCTTAAAATGGCAAAAGTAAAAATCTCTCTGTCTCACTATCTATCTCACTATCTATCTCTCTATCTATCTATCTATCTATCTCATTGTTTTTCTCTCTTTTTCTTTCTCCATCTCCCTCTCTCTCTCTCTCTCTCTCTCTCTCTCTCTCTGTACTCTGTCTCTAGCTTTCTTCCATCTCTCTCTCACTTACTTTTTTCTCCTTCTTTCTCCTCTCCCAACATCTTCTACCTTTCTTCTAATCTTCCATCTTTCTCAGTTTCTAGCCTTCGTCTCTCTCTCTCTCTCTCTCTCTCGCTCTCTCTTATTTGTCTGTAAGGTTCTGTATCTATTTTAGAGAGCATGAGGGAGAGATACACACATATCTATCTATCTACAGTATTTGTCAGTCTATCTGTTCGTTTTGTCTATCTATCTATCTATCTATCTATCTATCCCTTTAAAAGCCAGGTCAGCTTGTCCACGTTACTGGATTGCCGTTATAATGGCATCCAAATAGTCTGTCCATCCTCTCATCCCTCTCTTCCCTTCATCCCTCCTCCTTCTCCCATCACACGGAGGAATAAAACAACTTCACACTCGCGGGTCCGTCAGCTTCATACACAAAAGATGTGACCCGAACCGGGGTGTCCCTAGACAGAGAGAGAGGTGAGAAGAGACACGTCTCTGCTTTATCAGGAGAGAGAGAACATCAGGCGGAGAACAAAAGCAGCCCATCTGAGTCAGCCGTCCCTTTACAACATGATGAAGAGAGCGAGAGAGAGAGAAGCAGACAGATAACAAGCAGGAAAAAGTAGGTGATCTGAGCGAATCTTTCTCTCATGAATGGAGAGACACGGCGAGTCAGAGAACGAAGGATGAAGAAAAGGGACGCAGAGAAACAAAAGCAGCGAGGACATCATACAGAGGAGTAAACAGATGAAAAACAAAGAGGCCGACACCGAGCATGAGAAAGATATGAATGAAAGGAGAAAGATAGGAGGATGTAACATGAGACACGAGGAAGTTTACAGAGAATAAAAGAGACGCGTTATTTAGACGATGTTAGTCAAGAACCAAACTGTGAAATGTGTCCTGAACCCACCTGAGACTAAGTTAAAGTCGAATTTTATACTTTATATATTTATATTTTATACTGTATATGGGCTGTGTGGGGAGGTGTGAATATGATTGGTGGAGATAGGCCCCGCCCCCGATGCAGCACTGTGGGCGGAGTTTTCCAGCTGTGAGCGTCTACATTAATTCTGTTTAAAGTGTTTGTGATGAGGGAGCGTCTTCCTTTTCACCCCCTCGACCCCCAACCCATCCAATCTGCCCCCCACCGTGCCCTCCGTACCCCCCATGCCCTCCGAATCTGCCCCCCACTCACTCCTGCAGGTGAAGAGGAGGAAGAGGAGGAAGAGGAGGACGATGAGGAGGGAGAGGAGGAGGATGAGGATAAGGGAGAGGAAGATGAGGGGGAAGAGGAGGAGGATGACGGGGAGGCCGATGAGGAAGATGAGGGGGACATATATAACGCTGATTAACAATATATCAGGTTATGTCAAGTGGAGGAGGACAAGCAGGAGGAGTATGAAGAAGAGGAGGAGGATGAGGATAAGGGAGAAGAGGATGAGGAAGAAGAGGAGGGGAAGGAGGATGAGGGATAGGGAGAGGAAGATGAGGATAAGCAAGAGGAAGATGAAGGAGAGGAGGAGAGAAAGGAAGAGGAGGATGAGGGATAAGAGAGGTGGAGAATGAGGGAGAGGAGGAGGATGAAGGGGCGGATGAGGGAGAGGAGGCGGAGGAGGGGAAGGAGGATGAAGGGAGAGGGGGAGGATGAGGGAGAAGAGGAGGATGAAGAGGAGGAGGAGGAGGGAAAGGAAGAGGACGATGAGAGGATGAGGGATAAGAGAGGTGGAGGATGAGGGAGAGGAGAAGGATGAGGGAGAGGAGACGGATGAGAGGATGAGGGATAAGAGTGAGGTGGAGGATGAGGGCGAGGAGGAGGATGAAGAGGAGGATGAGGGAGAGGAGCAGGATGAAGGGGAGGATGAGGGAGAGGAGGAGGAGGGGGATGAGGGAAAGGAAGAGGAGGATGAGAGGATGAGGGATAAGAGTGAGGTGGAGGATGAGGGAGAGGAGGAGGATGAAGGGGAGAAGGAGGAGGGAAAGGAAGAGGAGGATGAAGGGAGGGGTGAGGGAGAGGATGAAGGAGAGGAGGAGGATGAAGGGGAGGAGGAGGAGGAAAAGGAAGAGGAGGATGAAGGGAGAGGATGAGGGAGAGGAGGAGGATGAAGGGGAGAAGGAGGAGGGAAAGGAAGAGGAGGATGAAGGGAGAGGATGAGGGAGAGGATGAAGGGGAGGAGGAGGAGGAGGAAAAGGAAGAGGAGGATGAAGGGAGAGGCTGAGGGAGAGGAGGAGGATGAAGGGGAGGATGGGGGGGAGGAGGAGGATGAGGGGGAGGATGAGTGGTACGGGGTGAATCAGCACCTGCTGATGAGACCAGGTTAATCTGGCGTGATTACGGTGATCAGAGCGACTCAGCATCACTGTGTAACGTCCAGTCTGATTACAGAGAAATCCTCTGCTGTTGTTCTCCACCCGTAACTCCTCCACCTCTCTTACACACACACACACACACACACACACCAGCCCCATGTGCACCTGTGTTATACCACGTAAATAATCTCATTAACAATATACCAGGTTATCAAGTGATGTCAAGTTTCGTATCGTAGTAGAATTTGTGTTATCAGCGAAAGTCACTCTTTCTTAGAATCAGTATCATATCGAGATGAAACTCGTCATTAGAAAATAAATAGTAAGAAAGATTTCACTCATTTTTATTTTTATTGTGTTGTAAAAGTTTATTACAAAATAATCACTTTATTGCAGTGATGTCAGGCTCATAACATGTCTTTTGATTGGTTAATATCACCACCGTGTTCAGTACAAGCTCGGCCAAGTTCATGTCAAATTAGAGTTAGAACAGTGAGCGGATCGCCGTCAGATTTCTGTCTTTAATCAGGGCAGTTTTGAAGCTGCAATAAAACAGGAGCGGCTTCAAAGTGAAGTGAATACGACGTGTTTGTCGTTTTTGAACATTTTTTTAAGACTTATTAAAAGCTTGACGAGCAGGTGAAGAGAGTAGAGCAAACGGCGGTTCTGACAGCGGCGGAGACGAAGCCGAGGAGGAACAGAAGGGTTACGTAACTCCCCCTCCCCAAAAAATAAAATATAATAAATAAGACTTTGCTGCGCTCCCTCCGAGCCGGCTGGCGGTCCTCAGCTGTCAGCACGTCAACGTCTCGGCTCCGTCCCACGCTCGGATAACGTCTCCCTGCAGACGAGAGAAAGAAGAGAAAGAAAGGAAGGAAGAGTGGATAGGAGACATCGGAGACGGGGAAGTGAGAGGGGAAGAGGGAGAGACGTGACACATGCAGGTGGTGGTGGGTTTGAGAGAGAGAGAGAGAGAGAAAGAGAGAGAAGAGAGAAGGAGGTGGAGCATGGAGAGAGAAAGATGGAGTGAGGCAATAAGAGATGGAATAAAGAGAAAAATAGAGAGAAAGAGAGAGACGTAGGATGTATGGAGAGAGAATGAAGATGGAAAAAAGAGAGAAAGATGGAAGGTGTAGAGAGAGAAACTGAGGATGGAGAGATAGAGAGAGCAAAAGATGGAAATACAGAGAAAGTAAGAGAGGCAGAAGATGAGTCGGAGAGAGAAGGAAACTGGAGTGAGAGGAAGATGGAAAAGAGAGAGAGATGAAGATTAGAAAGAGAGAAAGATGAAAGATTGGTGGAGAGAGAGGTGGAATATGAAGAGAGATGGAGGATGATGCGAGGGAGAAAGGAGGAGAAATGAGGGGGTGAGAGAGATGGAAGAAGGGTAGAAAGAGAGGGAGAGAAAGAGAGAGAGATGAAGAATGCACATACAGAGTGAAAGATCAAGAAAAGAAAGAGAGGGATGAGGAGTGGAAGAAGGAGAAAGAAGGAGAGAGAGAGAGATGAATAGATGGGTAGAGAGATGGATGGATGGGAAGGACTAGGAATGAAATGAAGGAAAGAATGAGAAATTGAGAGAAAGAGGGGAAAATCCCAAGAGAGGGAAGACAGAGAGGAGGAGGAGAAGAGGTTGAGATGGTCTTATATGATATGTCTTCTTTGTTATCTGTGAGTTGAGGTGAAGACAAAACGGTCAACCAAACAACAACCAAACGACAACCAAACAACCAAACAACAACCAAACAACCAAACAACAACCAAACAACCAAACAACAACCAAACAACAACCAAATGACAACCAAACAACCAAACAACAACCAAACAACCAAACAACAACCAAACGACAACCAAACGACAACCAAATGACCAAACAACCAAACGACAACCAAACAACCAAACGACAACCAAATAACCAAACGACAACCAAATGACCAAACGACAACCAAATGACCAAACAACCAAACAACAACCAAACAACACCCAAACAACAACCAAACAACAACCAAATGACAACCAAACGACGACCAAACAACAACCAAATGACGACCAAACAACAACCAAACGACAACCAAACAACAACCAAATGACAACTAAACAACGACCAAACAACAACCAAACGACAACCAAACAACAACCAGCAAACACCAGCAGTGCCGCCACCGCTGCCCCACAACATCCTCCTTTATTGCGCGGATGGTAGCATTTTGTTGCACAGCGGGAAGCAAACCAACACCTTTAATCCTTAACCAGGCACCAAAACCCCAAATTAATGAGAGACTTTTAATCGCACGCAAAGACACAAGTTTCATTTTAAAAATCCGCAACATGAAAAAGCAGGATTGTTGCGTAAACTCTGGACTGCTATAAATAAGCGGAGCTCGCAGGTGGAGCAGAAAACATTTACATAAACCTTAATTTAATGTGTGTGTTTATTTATTCAACATTTCTCATCCGAACCCGGCCTAATTAACGCCTGGGAGTTATTGTTTGGATCGAGGCACCAAATCCGCAGGGAAGCCGGAGCTCGCGGTTTACACGCTAAATAAAAATAAGAGAAGCGATTCAGCCGCTCGGAGAAGTGCGTCAAAATAATAACGTTAACATGCGAGCGCTAATGCCAACCGCGCCATCCGCTGTGACGGGTCCGTGGCCCGAGTTGGGACGTGTTAAAAGAGAAATGCAAAGCGTCTGCTGTTAAAACACTGAGGAGGAGCGGAAAAAGAGGGAGAAAAACGGGAGAAAATTTCAACTGTTTGTTCTTTTTGCAATTAGACAGTTTTATTAAATAATATATATCCTTTACAATGTGCTAAAATTTACGACAGCTGCTGTAGATTACAAAATAAACGTATCAGCGTTGAGGGAAAGACTGAGACTTCAGAAGTCAGAAATTCCAAGATTAAAGTGGGATATTTTCTAATATTGTAAAGTCATAATTTTCCAAGAATTCCAAGATTAAATATGCAATTTATGGGGAAAAAGCATGTATTCTTGTAAAGTCAGACAAGAAGTTATTGCTCACAAGTTTTCCTCATAATTTGTGACTTTAATCACAGAAATTAGGACAGTTTCACAAAATTTGTTACTTGCAATGTCACAGAAAATTCATGTTGTTTTGTGTAAATTTACAACTTAAATCTCCAAATTTTGATTGATACATTTTCCATAAAAGTTTCATATTTTTCTTGTAAATTCTTTTTTTTATCACAGAAATTTCGACTGATTTCTCACAAATGTACGACTTTATAATGTCAGAATATATTCGTGTTTTAGTCTTCATTTGTGGCTGTAATTTCAGTTTACAGTTTCAGTGAATTTATCTGCAGTGGCCTCTTTGTGAAAACTAAGTAAAAGGTTAGCTCTCTGTCTGTGGTTTTCTCTTCAGCGCCCCGACCCAGGTGTCCCTCCCCAAACAAAGGGAGTGAGGGGGCGCGTCTCTCCTCCTGTCACCGCGGCGACCGCCGGTCAAACCTCCTCCAAAAGAACAAAAGTTGAAGCTCTGCTGCCAGAGAGAGAGATAACAAGCTGTCACACAGAGACATGTGATCCACTGACAGAGGGAGGGAGTGGGGGGTAGAGAAGAGGGAAGGAGAGTGCAGGAGAGAGAGAGAGAGAGGGAGGTAGAGAGAGGGAGAAAAACGGAGGGAAAGAGAGAAGGGCGAGAAAAAGCAAAGGAGAGAGAGAGAGAGGGAGAGGGGGAGTAGAGAGGAGGGTGCAAAAGAGAGAGAGAGGTAAAGAAAGAGAGAGAGGGAGGGAGGTAGAGAGAGGGAGTAAAACGGAGGGAGGGAGAGAAAGGGGAGAAAGGAGAAGGAGGTAAAGTCAGAGAGAGAGAGAGAGAGAGAGAGAGAGAGAGAAGAAAGAAAGTATACTGAGAGAATGAATAGCTGGGAAAGAGGGGAAGTGAAGGGAATAAAGGACATTTGCGAGATATTGAGAGAGAGAGAGAGAGAGAGAGAGAGAGAATTGAAGAGAGAAAGAGGGGGAGAGAGAAAGGAAGACGAGGGAAGTGTATTGAGAAAGAGAGGGAATAGCAGAGTGGAAGAGAAGAGAATAAAAGACATTTGAGAGTGTGAGATAGGTCTCCAATTCAAGTCCCGGACCGGTAAAGCTACCACTGAGGTACTCTTGAGCAAGGTACCGAACCATCTCATGAGTACCTCAGTGGTACCTTTACCTGTCCTTGATCCGAACCGGCGACCTTCCAATCACGCGGTGAACTCCCGCTATGCTACCAACTTAGTTACCGAGTTACAACTTACAGTCCTGAGTCAATCTTCACATTTTCATGAACAGACTTAAGCTGTAATATTCGAAACTCATTAAAAAATAACCCTGATTTATTTATCTGAAGTTCATGAGCATGTTAACATGACTAACTGATCAAATCGTTATTACAGCAGCAGCTCCAACCCGACATACCGCTCAAACCCGAGCCGTCTGAAGTCATCTAGCGTATCAATTTCATAGCGTGCGACTGCTAGTTTCGGATCAATATCCCAGCGACGTCTGCGGGGAAAAGCCGCGGCTACAGACCCCAAATAAAACACAAACTCTTTGAAAGGCCTTTTAGCGGCTAATTCCTTTTCTCTGTCGCTGCCGAGAACCTCAGCAATGAAATTTTTTGTGAAGAGCAGAAATTGACGTTCCTCATTCTGCTGGAGACCGAAACTCTTTCCATTTCTTTCTTTCTTTTTCATCTACACAAACATCTTGCCAGACTTGTAAGATCCTGACCCTGACTCTGACATCAAACCTCAGCGTTAATTCGAGTACGGGTTTTATGAATTCTCAGACCATAACTATTTACACAGCCTTGAACAATTCTGCTGAACAACTTCAGTGTGAAATGTCAGTAAATATCTTTGACATGAAAAGTGTTGGCTGAGTTACTGCCCTAGATTGTAGCTACGGCCATTTTAAAGTAATTGGTTCTGTAATTATTTCAAACACGGCTCCTGCATTACTGTTGAGTTACTGTGAGTTAGTGTGAGTAAAAGTTGTTTCCTACAGAGTGTATGTCTACAGTCATGATGCTGCACCACATCACCCTCCACTGATGTAGAATCTACTGCAGTAAACTACACTTTACCATTTTACAATGTCCTACTGCCACATTTATTCTGGTAAAAGTAACTCAACATTAATGCAGGAGATAGTAATATTATAATGGAAACAATTACTTTAAAATAACCAGATTTTGATAATCTGATATTGTTGCTAATTCTCACGACTGAACTTTCCACTCACAGCTAAAATAAAGAGCCCAAATTAGCGAGCAAATACAGATAATCAGCCTTGAGATTTCAAATCTAAAATCACTCACAAGAATGTGACTTATGGCAGCACTTTCACGCAAAAGAAACACTTCGACTTGGACTTTACTGTGTGTTATGAGTTGAAAGGTGCAAAGTGGCTGATCCTCTTTCCTTTCTTACTCCCAGACGGAGAGGCCTTGAAGACGAAAAAGAGAAGGCCAATTTAAAAACCATTTACTCTGCCTGAGATTTCTGCACCCGTACTTTACTCGTCATTATTTACTGCGATATCGGCGCATGATGACTGGAACGGCTTCTCGTTTTACTTCAACTCGACTCTCTTTCACTTGCGCTTTCTCTCTCCTCGACTCTATAATCAAATCACTTCTAGATGTGCATTCATTCCGGGCATCAGTTGTTCATTTCTAAACCCAAAAATCCTAAGCCCAAAAAAAGCTGAATGGAACTAAAACCAAAATGACAAAATGAATAAGAAGTCGTATTTGTGAACAGGTTTTATTGATTTATTTGGTAACTTATGACCATTGATTCACATGATATCCTGCAAGCAGTCCTGACAAGTTCCCCCAAATACTCCTTACGTTTGCTTCCACCTGTTGGTTGTTTGGTCACATCTCCGTAGAGCTGCGAGTCTCAGCAAGATGGAATCTTTGGGGATTTGGTTTAATTCCCATTCACATGAAAATGTTGCGTATCCAATTTTGTGCTTCCGATGCTGTTGATTCCGACCAAGCCAAAAGAATTTCCCAAGCTCCTGATAAACAACACAGAGTAAATCAGGAGCACACAAGCCTCTGAGGCTTTGCAAAACGGTTTTGCTCACATCAGCTTTATAGCAGACAAACACTTAGTGCCGATCTAATTCCGCTCGGACGCCTCGAGAGCTCAAGCCAAGTCCCTCTAAAGTCTTTCCACGATATTAGTTCTGCGACAACATTTCCAATGAATATAGAAAAGAAACACAGCCAGTGGGAGTCTGGAGCTGATTCATACTGAGCAGAGACACGTTCAGCATTTACTACTGTTAATACAACACAGGAGTTAATAGATAGAGTGATAGATAGACAAGCAGAAGGACAGACAGATAGAGATGGACAGATAAATATATAGATAAATAGATGGATAGATTGATTGATTTATTGATGGCTGGGTGGATAAATAGATAGACAGACATACAGATAGATAGAAGGACAGACAGAGAAATGGACGGACAAAGAGACATACAGATAAATACATACAGTAAAAAGATGGATCCGTCACAAGGGAGCGCGCTTTAATTAATCACTCACCTGCAGTGTTGTCCATTTAAATGAATGACAGCTGGAGTAATGACTTTTCATGAAAAACTAATCATCGGAGTAATGGTTAATGGAATGACCGATGGAGCGTGTGGCACTGTACAAGAGTCGTGAGTTAGCAAAGATGCTGAGATTGGGTTCCTTAAAATCCATAAACCATAAATATATTTAAAACAGGAGCATAAGGAGCCATTGAACTTCCATCAAGTAATTTTTGGGGGTGATTTGAGGGAACAGTTTAATCTAAGTTATTATCTCACGGTAACAAGGTATTGTCTTGTGCTCATAAGTTAATTATCTTTTGAATCTACTAATTAGGATATCACAAGTTTCATCTTGATACAATCTTGTATAGAAAACGTTTCAACATCTGTCGATATCACAAAGTTTTCTATGATACGATTTCAACCCAGGAGCCAGCGACTGGTAGGAGACAATATCATATTCTGCTGTAACACCATCGCTACTATTCAAATCAAATCACAAAATACAAGTAAAATATCATTTAACGTTTTTGTTGCTGAGCTCAATCATGTAAATGAAATCTTCTCTTTTACAGACCTGTTCAATACAAAGTGACTAATGTTTGATTAAGTGACATAATGTAATGATGCAGATCAATGTATCGTTACACCTCTACTAATGATGACGTGTGGTTTGTCTCCTTCGTTAGCCCCGGCGCTCTTTGGCTGCTTTTTTTTTGGCTATCCAGCTGATTGGAATCAGGAGCGGAACGCGGACCGGATTCAAAGGGAGGGAGGGAGGGAGGGAGGGTTGGGGGTGTCGAGGGGAGGGCAGTTAGCGATCCTTGGCACAGAGACGGAATAGATTTGCAGTGGCCGGAGCTCTTGAGGCTGAGAGGCTACAGAGTGGGTGTTTGAGAGTAAGAGGATTGCGGAGGTTTCCATAAAGGCTAGGCAGAAGCCGAGCGGCGCATTAAGCCAGGCACAATGGGGGGATTTGTCGAGCCCCCTCACAGGTGGGAGAGAGGCTTTCAAAATCCCGCCTGTTTTTTTTCCCTTTTTCCTTTCTAAGACTGCAGCGTGACCGTGTCGCTCCAAAAGGGAGCTTGCTGCTGCTGCTGCTACTGCTGCTGCTCTTAACACTCACTGGTTCCTGTCGCAGGAATAAAAGTGTTGTCTTGTCTGCATTTAAATTTAGACCTCACGTTCTCCAACATACTGTTTGGATTGTGTCTCTGTCGGACCAGTTTCCGCTTTTAATGAATATGATGTTTAGACAAATAGGATAGGATAGACAAATAGGTAGATGGAGTGAACAGATAAAAAGAGAGGTGGATAAATGGATGGACAACAGACAAAAATACAGATAGAGGGATAGATGAACGATAGATAGATGGATAGAAAAATAGGTAGATGAATGGATGGAAGCATGGACAGACAAATAGATAGACAGAGAGATTAAAAGAGAGGTGAATGGATAGATGCATGGATGGTTGAATTTTTGGATGGGTGGATGGGTGGATGGATGAAAGGATAGATAGACGGATAGATAGATAGATAGATAGATAGATAGATAGATAGATCTTTCTTCTTCCTTCTATTCTAAGGCTGCATCGTGACCGTGCCGCTCTGAAAGGGAACTAGCTGCTGGTGCGCTGAACACTTCCTGTTTCTTGTTGTAGGAAAAAATGTCATCTGTTGGTGCATTTTAATTTTGACCTCATGTCCTCGGAGCTGCTGTTTGGATTCAGTGCCTTCCATATGCTACAAGACCTTCGCAAGGCAGTCACGGACAACAAGTTCACCAGCAAACAGTTTTATTTTAAAGTGCTTGAAGCACAGGAACTGGAGAAACTCGTCATGTCGCGGTGAGGGGGCTGATATGGTGACTGGTTCAGGGTTGAGAGCAAGAGTCAAACTATACGGACAATACCCTGAATAAGTTGGAGTTAAAAAACATAGGAAGGTATAAAATACTGAAAAGCTTAAAAAGGCTGTTTTATGTTAAGCCGCTGAGTTAATAGGCTAACCATAAGAAAAATATTTGCACAGTTTTCCTAAATATAGAAAATATGGAATTTTTTGTCCTGAAGAATGGCAGAAAAGTGTAACACTGGCTCCAATTCTGGAACCTGCACCAGTACCAGTGAGTGTGAGTGATTATTTGTCATTGTAAACACAGCACAGCACACAGTACACCACAACCAAATGTAACCGCTGCATTCGACCCATCCATGAAGGCACAGTGGGCAGCTGGCATGCAGCGCCCCACAGAGCAGTGCTTGGGAACTGTACCTTGGTTATGGGTACCTCAGTGGTACCTTTACCAGTTCAGGACTTGAACCAGTGACCTTTCGATTGTGGGGCCAACTCCCTAACTGTTGTGCTATCAAGTTCCTCAATGCAGTGAAAAAGGGACTTAAGCATTTGTAAACAGCACACAGTTTTAAGGGTTTGGACACATCTTGCTAACAACTTTCAGCATGCCTGAGTGAGACTCACATCATGCCAGGACACGAATGTACAAACACTGCAGCACCTGAGAGCGTTTTACAAAAATACTAATAATAACTCAAGCTCTTAAAAGCTCACACATTCAGCTCCACTGCACCATTAGTTGTTTTAAAAGGGCTTTTTTATTGATTTTTGTTCTTCCACCCTAATGGACGTCTCAGGAGCTCTGTTTACTCACATCGGTGTCTGGGGTGGCACATTAGCACGGGCACAGCTAGTTCACGAAGACCGCCCAAAAATAGCATTTATTCCCAATTCCCCACCTTAGCCCTAGCACTAAGTTCTACCACTAGATTTGGAGTGCCCTTGCTGTGGAAGTGGCCATTCAGAACGGAGTAGTGTAGGGTGTTCCATAGGGTGGAGTGTCTTGTTTGTTAGGGAAATGGAGGCGAAGGGGGCAGTGTACACTCTAAAAAGCCCTTAGAACCAAGGGATTTCAGATGCTGAAGTCCAGGACTTGAACTGGTGACCCTCCAATCAGGGGGCCAACTCCTTAAATGTTACACTACCGCCCAACTGGGGCGGATGAAAAATCTTTGAAAAAAACAAAAAGCACAAAGATAGAAACATTGATACCTGCTGGTGATGTAATGAGTGGTGGTCCATCCCCTGGGCAAAGATTACAAGCCCCTACCCCTAGTGGGTCTGTTCTGAAGGGCATCTTCAAAATCTAGGGCTAGGGCTTAGGGAGGGAACTGTGACTGGGCCTAAGATCCAAGCCAAAAATTCATTCATTATCCAAACCAGTCATCTAACCACAGCACCACCATGCCACCCCAAGCAAAAAATTGTGAGTCTAAATTCTACATTCTCACAGCCAGCGCCGCTCGTGTCGATTCATTCGGAGCGATAAAAAAAGAGCTGGTTAATTCCGGAAATCACCAGAAGGAATTTTGGGCAGATCCTGTCAGCCGAACTCATTTACATGTAGCCGAACGTTAAATGGCAATTTGGGCGGATGGTGTGTCAGTCGGAAAAGTGAGAGCGCATTCATTACACTCGGCCGTCGCTCACGGTGACAGTTAATCGTTGCTGCATTTCGCTCCTACAGACATTTGGGTGCAGCGCTCGATTTAGAGATGGGTCACAGATCTTGACCCTCACACACACAGACATGTGCATGCATACACATGCTCACGCACACACACCCATACGCATGTACACAAAAACGTGTACACACATACGCACAAATGAACACACACACCAGACTGAGGTCAGGATGCTAGGTGAGCTGCTCCAATAAGGCCGCTAGCTCTCAGTGCTCTACCGCGCACCGCTATGCCAAGTCGCTCCACAATCAGTAATTAGCGAGGGGAAGATGGCTAATCTCCCGCCGCGGGGCCGGATCGGGTTTCCAGATAGCACTAACACGAGAGCTAATGCCTTGCATCTACAGTCACCCTCTTGTCTGGAAACTTTGCCCGTGGTGTGATTAGACGCGCTGAACGAATGCCAGGGCCGCAATTACGGCGGAACGCTGCTTTATGCACGGCAATTGTCAAGGCTTTCACCTGAAGGCACGGCTCGATTACTCAAGACATGCAGCAATGCACATTCATCAACGTTGCACTGAAGCCCACCATCCGATTTGTGAAATGTTGAGACTCTGTGAAAGTCAACCTGAAATCTGGTGCTTGTAAGGAGTATTTACTTTTACTCAAGTATGAAGTATCTGTTGTGGTGCAGCTGATGACATAACAATTAGGAAGTTGGCACCATGATCGGAAGGTCGCTGGTTCAAGTCCGGGACCGGTAAAACTGCCACTGAGGTACTCATGACCAAGGTGCTGTCCCCAAGCTCTGCCCGCCAGGGCACTGCCAAAATGCTGCCCATGACTCTTTCATAGATGGGTCAAATGCTGAGGTCACATCTTGTTGTGGTGCACTGTGTGCTCTCTTCACAATGACAAATAATCCCTAACATAAAATAGCAGATAAACAGCTTATGTGGTGCTTGGTTGGACTTATGAATATGGGCACACATAGTGAGGGTTGGAATTTGCATTCACCTCTCCGTTCTGCAGCGGTGCCAAGGCGTAAAATGCATAAAATTGCATTGGTTTTAAAAATGAGCAGAGTTATGGAAATGAGATGGGAGACACATTAAGAGTTTTATTATAATTATACAATTAGAAGTAAAGTGAAAAGTGAAAGATTATTTGTCGTTGTGAACACACCACAGTAACAGCACACAGTGCACCACAACCACATGTGAGCTCTGCATTTGACCCATCCGTGAAGGAGCAGTGGGCAGCTAGCAAGGGCAGCACCTGGGGAGCAGTGCTTGGGGACGGTACCTTGCTCGGGAGTACCTCAGTGGTAACTTTACCAGTTACGCCACAAACTGCCCCAGAAAGACTAGAATGACTGGCATCTGAAATAACCATCGATCCATCATCCCTGTGTAACCACTTTATCAAGAGCAACTTCCGTGTATCTTCACCTTGTTTTTGTCCAGTTTGAAGCTACAGTCCATCTGTCAGCAGTTTGTGTTAGTGCTTCATGAGTTCTTTATCGTCAGTTTTGTGAGCACAGAGCCGTTTCTGGTCTTGTTGACTGTCTCAATCCAGCAGCAATAGTTCCAACTGATAGAACTATCACCATTGAGCCCCAAAGTTGCTTCAGGGAGAATGTCGCTGTAATTGGGAGACTAAGGGAAGTGGCCCTGGATTAGATTCTGATACATAAATGTAAAAGTATTAACCTGTAGTTTTATAGTAGTTTTGCAGTCTGAGCTGCAGCAGCCCATATCTGTCTCTCCATCACTTCTTTTTTTCCAGGCTGGTTATTCCTGCTCAGTGAAGGCTGTTGCCGCCGCTGCGTTGCACAGCACGGCACCGTAATATATGACAGCCAGTCGAGTGAGTGAGTGACTTGCCTCGGTGCAATAATGATTTATGAGAGGCGAGGCGACGGTGTCAGTTCTGGGACACGCACCCGAAAAAAGCCACACTGTGCGATGATGCAAGCAGGGAGTGAGTGTGTGAGTGTGAGAGAGAGAATATTGAGAGAGAGAGAATGAGTGATGGAGTGATATGATCGAGGAGTGTCACGTGTCAGCTGAGAGAACGAGGCCGAGCCAAAAGGCTGAAGTCCAATCGAAGTTCAAAGCGCGCCTCAGTTTCATTGCGGATTGCTGAGGGAAATGAAGAGCCAGGTGTTCCATTCGGAGCCCTAATGCGCTGTGCAGTCTCTACAGTAAAGCAACGTTGTTGTAGTTGTAGCAGTTGGTATATCCAGCAGTTAGACAGTTTCACTATTGGTATTTCTTTCTAGTGGTTGGTACTTCAACCAGTTGGATAGTTCCACCATTGGTAGTTCTAGCAGTTGGTAGTTCTACTAGTTGGATAGTTCCAACATTGGTATTTTCAGCAGTTTGGTACTTCCACCACTGGTAGTTTAAACAGCAGGTAGTTCTAGCAGTTCCAGGATTTGAATAGTTTAACAATTGGTTGTTCAGGCAGGTGAATAGTTCCACATTGGCACCCTGGCAGTGGACAGTTCTAGCAGATGGATAGTTCCACCATTGGTAGTTTAAACTGTTGCTAGTTCTAGGAGTTGAATTGCTCCACCATTGGTAGTTCTATCTGTTGAATTGCTAGAACTAATGATTTATGAGATCCAAGGTGTCGGTGTCTGTTCTGTGACATGCATCTGAGAAAGCCATGCTATGTGATGATGCAAGCAGGGAGTGAGTGTGTGAGAGAGAGAGAGAACATTAAGAGAGTGAGTGATAGAGTGATATGAATCTGAGCTGTAAGGGCTGGGTCGAACAAGCTCCAAAATCGAAGTTCAAAGCGTCTCACGGTTTTGTCGGGCGCGGCGGGGGATACGAAGCGCCAGCTGTTCCAATTCGGAACCCCTAACGCGCGGTGCCGTCTCCACGGTAACGGGCAAGCGAAGGCGCAACGGGTGGCATGAGCTGATGAGGAGGATGAAATGCAGAACGGGAGAAGAACAATGGAGAGAAAACCTTGAACGCCTAGAAACCTAGAAACTGAGAGAATGGCTCAGAATTTAAACTTCTAAGTTACAATTTGAAGTTCTACATATAAAACTTTTGCATGGGTGGTGGTGGTGGTGATCTAGTGGTTTGGACACTCACCTCTGGACTAAAAGGCTGTGGACTCAAATCGTACCTCTAGCACTACCACCACTGGGCCCCTGAGCAACCCCAAGTTGTTCCTGGGAGACTGTCCCTGAAATTAGAAAATGAACGGCACTCTGGATAAATGCTAAATGTTAATGCTGCTGACATCCAGTGCTCCAGAAATGCTCCAGAGCGAGCCTTTTGACCCAGAACCAGACTTTTCACTGTTGTCTGCTCCACATAGCCTGTCCCTGTCATTAGAAAATGTCACTCAAGATAATAGCATCTAGCACTTCATCTTTCCCTTCCATCTAGGGGTGTAAATCCCAACTTTTATCACGATACAATATTATATAATATCAGCGGATAACCACACAACATCTGCCAACACCACAAAGTCTAGCTACAGTATAATTTCGATTCTGTTCAATTTAGGATCCTGTGATGTATATGAGATAATATCAGATGCTGATTTAACACCATCACTTTCATTCAAATCAAACCAAAAAGATCATTCCTCCTATGTTCATATATTTGTTTACTGCGTATCTAACAAATATAGAATATTGAATCTTGAAAAACTGTAATACAACAATGAAAAATCTTTCAGTCCATGCTTCTGGCTCAGCGATTATCACTGCAACCTTTGAACTAGCAAAAATTTGACTTGATTTGTCTCTGGCTTATTTCTGCAGCTCTGTCGTTTGCGATTGGATTAGATTGAGAACTAAAAAAGCGACCAAAGACGGCGATTATTCTGGCGATGCGAAAAATAGCCTCGTCTAATACGATTACCTGCAAAACGATGTTCATCCATCTGCAAGCAGAACGTCTAGGGTTTCTTCAATTAATATGGTGTGCAGTCGATGTCTGAAAGAGACGTCTTTATGAGGGTATATATTTTGTGGCAAATACTATAATAATAATAAGAAGAAGAAAAGATGAAAAATGGAACACCTTGTTTTCCTGTATTGCTGTTCATTTAACAACTTTCTAATGCTCTACAACAGTAAAAGAATCTATGAAATATGGCAAAGTGGTTATAAAAGTGATGTGCAAAGACTTTTAACAGTTTTCAAAAACAACAACATTAATAATAATTTTAAAATGGTAAAAAATAAGAAGCACTATTATTAGTATTGTTATTAGACATTTAATGGTTTACTTCATATATGTAATACAGTTTAATGACAATCTTTACTTCCACGCTATAAAGATTAATAGCAGACCCTTATGTGTAAGAACCATCACAAAATAGTTCTCGTTTCAAAGGTTCTTAAAGTAAAACTGAACTCTGTTCTCAATGTAAGTAATCTTATATCAGCTGCTAATTATCTGAAAAATTAAAATGTTATATCCACATTTTGGATTGATTTATCCCTGGTAACATCATGTTCCACATTTTCCTAAGTCATTGGCTGCTTTTGCTTTGTTGTTTAGAGCGATTACTGCCCCAAACCTTTGAAAATAGTGTGAGTAGCTTGATTCCATCAAAAACATCTCACAGGGGGTTTGGGGGGTTAATGGATTTACGCTTGCGGTTTGTTTGGTAAGAGCTTTAGTGGTCTACAGAATTCTGAGATCTTCTGACATTTTGAAAAAGAAGCAATAAAAAAGTCAGATCTCAGTGGATCGAGTGAGCCTTCTCAGGGCCTCTAAAATTTTAAGAGGATTTTAGGAGACTCTTAAAGGAGTGAATGCAT
This sequence comes from Distichodus sexfasciatus, assembly GCA_032718565.1. NCBI lineage: Eukaryota > Metazoa > Chordata > Actinopteri > Characiformes > Distichodontidae > Distichodus > Distichodus sexfasciatus. The sequence continues at coordinate 134,465 of JAVGVS010000456.1, read as the reverse complement.
GTGTGAGAGCCTTCACTAATTAAAATTATTTTTAAGTTCTCATTTCAAAGGTTCTTAAAGTAAAACTGATCTGAGCGCTTAACTCTCTTATTGAGTTATTATCTGAAAAATTAAATCAAGCGTATGAGTGCACCTAAACTAGCTCTTGAAGTGATCGAAACTCGGTCCCAAAAAATAAATGCGAAAACATTTTCAGGTGAACGGCACTCTATCCGTTTGCTTTAAATTAAAACAGTGATTTGTTTGTGTTTTAACACAGTAAAAGGCTTTAAATCGTATGTATTACACTGCATCAAATTGTATTGTGTCACACTGTATTACATTGTACTACGTTTTGTTACATGGTGTTAATTGTGTTACAATGTATCGTGATGTTTTACAGTGCAGAGGGAAGGAAAGGCCCTTTTATCACTTTGTTACTTCGTTTTCTCAATTCGGACATGAGCGAGGGAGGAAGGTCTTGTCGTCTCCATCACAGAGCGAGCGATTAGTCGCATCCTGAATAATGCATGCAGGGATTTCGGAGGGGAAAACGAGAACTGGGTCTGACTGCTGACCGGACATAAATCAACTCTTTATTACAACTGCTTTAGGACTTAAAGAGACTGGAAGTGATATGTCACTAGTACAGTGAAGAATACACACAAAGTGTGTCTGTGTGTGTTTTGGACTGTACACGGCCTGCAGTATTCCTCATGTCGAAATGGTCAATTATTGATCTGCCGGATGCAGTTCTGAGTGATTATTTCCACAATCTTTTCCAAAATGTATGACTCTAAAAAGACAAAACAGGCAGAACTCAACATTTGAGTGACTTATGTGAGTCAAAAGTCAAAATATTATAATTATATTTTGTTAAAATATGGATTTTAAAATATGGGATCTTTTTCCTTGCTGTTTTTTTTCTGATTATTGACCAAGAACTTTTGAGAATGAGGCAAGTAATTTTATCTTAACACTGCTTTTTCCAGTGTTGGCACCCTTACATTATTTCTGAATGTCAAGTAATTATTACATGGACGTAACTGAAAAAATATTCTTATTTAAAAAATGAGAATGAGAAGGTTTGGAAACCAACGAGTTAAGTAAAGGCGGTGTACGTGAAAACGAGCTACTTCCAAAAGCCCTGCTGCTTGAAGACGTGAATTGCCTTAATTGGCGAGTAACTGCTTTCTCTCAGGTCAGCTCATTTTAATGCAGCGTCTCTACAGTGGAAAAGCAGCGTTTGAGGGTGAAGTCTGAGGTCAGAGGAAATGTTTATTCTGACAGAGACAAGAGGAGGAGGAGGAGGAGTGCCGGTCTCAAAAACGAGGTCTGTTTCTCAAGCAGAGAGAAAGGGCGAGCTTCTCCTCTTCCTCTCTCCTCTCGCTCGGCTGCAGACGTGACGTGATGAATATTGTCGTGGATGATATTAATGAAAGCGTATTTTTAACCCCAACGCCGAGCTACTTCGCTCTCTCTCTCTGTCTTCTTCGCTCCCTCGCTCTCTGGCACAAATAAAGCCGGAACATCTGCTTGTGAGTGGATTAAGGCGGACGAGGCCCGAGTCTTCACGTCCATAATTGATGGGATTTGAGAGTAAAGCCTCAGGAAACGCAGGACTCACCTGACTCACCGTCTACCTGCCCGTTCCACACGCTGTTTACTGACCTACATGCCAGTCGCAGCTATACAACACCAAACACAACCGAGTTAAGATGCAGCGCAAACACTCAACACACACACGGGCGTAAATCCCGGGGGGGACGGAGGGGACATGTCCCCCCCCATCCGAGGGTTGTCCCCCCCGAAAAAAAAAAAAATCGTACTCTCTATTGTGAAAAATATATGTATGTATACCTAAAATAATTGTGTAAGTAGAAAAAAAACAAATGCAAGAAATGCATTTAGAAACAGTTGAGTTCCCCCTCCCCTTCCTCACGGTGGTTTGGCCCACTGCCTGCTTTCCCAGTTCATCTCACCTACTCTACTCTACACACACGAGTCAGGTGTGCGGCTGCGGCTCAATTAATGTTGAACTCCGGTAAGTAGGGTATTTTATTCACTTTAAATAAAGCCATTATTTTTAATGTAGTTGATGCAGACTCATTCATAAATTAGTTGCGGCAAAAATGCTGATTAATTTTCCATGAATCTGCTATATTAGCGATTAAAATATTTGTTCGCTTTAAATTGCAGATGGTTTTTTTTACATAGAGCAGTTACTGTAAATTGATTATTTAATAATTGATTTTGTTACAAAACATTACTTATTTTATATATCTTTTTCACAATAACAGTCATGTTTAAATGTTATTGTATGTTGATGGCTTGACTGTAAACAACATAACAAACAATGCAATAAATAGTTTTGAAGAAAAATCTGCTTTGTCATTGAACCTGAGAAAAACTTTGAAAATAACCATAATGCCTCAGTCTCCATGCTGCAATAATAATGATAGAAGCAAAGTTTTTCACTGTGGGGACATATCTTTATAAGTACAATTTGACTGTATTATTTGTGTCCCCTTCAAAAATTGCTCATGAGAAATTTTATATTTATTGTCCCCCCCTACTGTTAAATGAAATTTACGCCCATGCACACACACGTACACACACTCAACACTTCAATACAAACTCTCAATAAACTCTCAGAACATACTTGCAAGGCAGACTTTCACCGTACACACTCTCAACACACTTGCTGAACACACAGTTAACCCACACTCTCAACATACACTCTTGCAACACACACTAAAGACACTCTCAACACACTGTCAACACACTGCAACAAATGAATAATACATTTTAAACACACTCAACAAACATTTGCAGCACACATAACACACACTCAACATATATTGTCAACACACACAATCTCAAAAACATACTGTTAATACACACACACTCAACACACTCTCAATGCACACTCCCAACAGAAAGGTTGTGTTTTTTGAAACCACAATGCAATTATTCTTTTTTTAATTGACAATTAAATACTTACTTAGTTCTTTTGGCATGGTACACTCCTGTATTTACTCTTTATTAACGTATCAGTTATTAAAGAAGGAGAGAGAGAAACATGATATATATACGGGGCCAACTCCCTAACAGTTATGCTACAAACTGTGCCTTCATTCACAAAGATTGGAAACTTGAGAGTTACATTGTTCTGGAGAGTGTTGAACTCAGAGTTCTGAAAAGAGAACGAAAGCCTTATTAACAGCTCTAGTCAAACTTTTCACCTTCGCCGGTTTCAAAGGGAGATCGTATTTCCCGTGTGACGCACTTCCACCGTGACTCATTACAGCAAAGGACAAAGGGAAGAAGCAGAAAGAGAACACAAACAAATGTGTCATCATTTAAAAATGAAGAGCAGTACCATTAAAATGTTACAAACTTCTTTTAAAAGCTACGTTCTTTATTCTTAGCACAACTTTCTGGACTCTAATTGGCTTTGGATGTGGTAGAAACTTTGTGTGTTTAGTGTGTGTGTGTGTGTGTGAGTGTGTATATACTTGCACGTCATTAAAACTGCAACAGACATTCTGAGATGAGACGAGCGCTCATTAAAAATGAAAATCATAAAAATTCTCATTTTGTCCCCAAAAACATTAACCACAGCATGTTCCACTCAATAATTAATGCGAGCTCGTTTTCGAGCTCTCGAGTCAGTATTGTGTCGAAAGTCATGAAACATTGTGTGTGTGTAGACTCTAATCCTCTGCTCTAAATACCTCCTGACATCACTTTTCTTCATTTATTTCACATACATGTAAACGCAAAGCAAAAGTGCTTAATGACTCTACCTCTCTCCAACATCCGTCAAGTTTTACCTTAACAAAAATGGAAAAACTAGCTCGAATTTCCTGAAAGCGCTAACATCTTAATTAGCAAGTGGAGTAAATGCACGGCTTAGACTTTTTTAAGCTGAGCGTTGGTTTAAGTTCATTAGCATGCGTCGACCGGCGGCTCTCATTAATCCTGTGCTTTCTTTCACCTCCTGACAGCCGACCACGTTTAGCCTCTCTCTCTCTCTGTCTCTCTCACTTTTCGGGATGGAGAGGCATTTTGTTATGGGTGGAGGAGCATGACGCTGCATGTTTCCTGCTCGAATAGCAGTGTTTTCCAACATTCATGTCCACTGTTACGCTGCCAGGGGAATTCATCTGCAATTACAGGCGGCCGCTCTGCAATTTTCCAAAAGAAAACAGTAATCATCCTGTGTGATCCTGAACAGGAGAGAGAAACAACTGCAGGGGGCCCTCCCACAGAGAGAGAGAGAGAGAGAGAGAGGTAAGGGAAAAAAGGGAGGTAGGAAAATATATAGGAAAGAATGGATGAGAAAAATTGATTTGAAGTGGGAGGAAGGAGTGGGGATAGATAGATAGAGGGATAGATAGATAGATAGATAGATAGATAGATAGATAGATAGATAGATAGATAGATAGATAGATAGATAGATGGTTGTGTTATGGTTAGCACGTTCACCCCATGAGTGGAAGGTCGCCGGTTTGAATTCCGGACTGCTAAAGGTACCACTGAGGTACATGAGCAAGGTACCGTCCCCAAGCTCTGCTGCTCAGGCGCTGCCCATGTCAGCTGCCCACTGCTCATCCATGGATGAGTCAAATGCAGAGCTCACATTTGGTTGTGATGCACTGTGTGCTATGCTGTGTTCACAATGACAGTCACACTCTAAATGCAGCAGCTTCTAAAACTGGATCCATTCAGAGCAGACAAACTGAACTTTGGCACTGTGTGAATACGTAGGCATGTCATGCAGGTTTAAGAACGCCCAGAACAGTTCCAGTATCCATTGCAGCTCTGATCGGTTCCGCCCTATTTTTAGTGGCTCAAACAACGTTCTTCCTCTTTTCCGAAAGCAGCGGTAAGTGTCATCCTTCACACACCTGCGGTCTGAGAGTCAGCATGTCCAACTTTGCTAATGAGCCCCCTGATGCCCAAAAAGCCGGCGGCGGAATAAATGAATCCTCGCTCTCCAATTTCATAACGGCTTCATTCCACAACTTCTGGCATTTTAATTCTCTTTCTCACATCACCTCATCTGGCTCGCCACACCCCGAATATGGAGCATCTAATGTGGCTCCTGGTCATATCGTCTGACTGTGGGGAAGTCGGCAATAACGAGAGCGATTCGGGGGCTGATGGGACAGGTCAGTGCTTCCCTCGATTAGCATTTTAATAAGAGGACTGCGGGCAGGGCACACGGCGATGACCTCACAGGTGATAGCCAGACTATGTAAATGATTAATTACCCAGAATACATTAGGATGGCATGATTGTTAGCAATGAAAGTATTGATATTACGCTGCCTGGTTTCCACGCCAACACCAACGCTGCCACAGAATGGCTGGAGGCTTGCCAAGAAGGAGTTAATAGGAAGGTAAAAACACAGGGAGAAGAAAGAGGTGAAAGACAAAGGTTTTATTGGAATGGAAGAAGATGAAAGGATAAAGAGAGATGAATTTTGAGAAATGGAAATGGAAAGAAAAAGAAATAGAGAAAGAGGGATGTCAGAAAGAAAGAGGAAAAGAATAGATGCACAAATGAATATGAAGAAAGATACAGAAAGGTGAGAGGTAAGACAAAGGAGAGAAAAAGAGAGAGAGAGAGAGAGAGAGAGAGAGTGGGGAAGGAAACAAAGAATTGGAGAGACGATATGGGAAAAAAAGGAAGAGTAAATTTTGTCTGAAAGAAATGGCCGAACAGAAAAAGAATAAAAAGAGATAAAGAGCGGTAGATGGAGTAGAAGTCAGAGAGGTGTAGGAAAGTAAGAAATATAGAGGAGGAAAAAAGCAATATAAAGAAAGAGAAACTGAGTGAGAGAAAGTTGAGAGGTAAGACAAAGAAAAGAGAGATAAAAATAGTGTCTAAAAAGTTGGAAAAGGGAAAGATAAAAAGATTTATACTATTGGGGCGTTCTTAGACCCTAAAGGCATTCCTCTGTATTCACAGGGTGCCAAAGTGCAGTTGGTCTCTCCTGATTGGATCTAATTTTGGAATACATGGCACGACTGTTTGCGAGAACAGTCTGTCCCACCAAAAATCAATATTACCCCCCCAGGTCACCACGGTGCTGCCACCCTCACCAAATGGCTTAAACTTGGCAATTAAGAATGAATTAACAAGATTTCTGGAGGTTACCTTAAAGCACAAATTATATCCAACCACGCCATTAAGAGATGAGTCTTGTCTCGGCAAGTCATTAACGCCCCACAGGGGTAGAGGAGTGGAGAGCAAAGCATTGTGGGTAGAGGTGGGCAGAAGCAGCCAACAGGATGAGACTCATTAACGTGTAGCCATTCTGTGATTCAGAGTACAAAAACACAAGGCGACTGGAGTTAACGAAGTTTGTAAAGCTATGTGCTAATGAACAGGACCTTTAAGAGGGCACGGCGAGCCCCAGTAGCCAATTACAGCTCGATAAAAGTTTGCAGAATAGGCTTTGGATGAGACGGAATTGTTTCTGTGATGTAACAAACACTTTTAATTGTTAAGAAAAGTCCTGAACCAACAGAGGATGAATCAAGCAATTTTTGAGGTTTGCAAATGACCCATTTGTGAAGGATCAGTGGGCAGCCAATGTGCAGTGCCCAGAGAGAAGTGCTTGGGGATGGTACCTTGCTCATGAGTACCTCAGTGGTACCTTTACCAGTCTGGAGACTTGAACCGGCAACCTACCACACTGTTACTATACCAATTTTGCCTCAATTTTACGTCATCAACAAAAGTCCTCAGTTGGGAGCATGTTTGATTGGCTATTGATAATCAAATTTTTCATAACATTTTCTGTTCTGTAGACTACACAGGGCAGGCATGTTGAAGGATTGTGCTCTGTTCACACTACACAACTGCCTGACTTGGGATTGGGAGTCTCGAGGTTGTATAGCATGAACAGAACAGCTATCTGACAACAGAATCATGCCGCATGAACGAGGCATTTAATCTCCACCAGCAAAGTTCTGCTGTCAGCATTGCTTCAAATCTCCAGAAACTAGAAATAAAACATCCAAGTTCTCCTGCTCATCGTGAGGAAGTTAGTCATCAACAGGACAGTGCTGGATCTCCACCTGTCGTTTCCTCATATTTCCAACCAAACATTTGGTTTGTTTCTTCCTGCCGGCAGAATTTGCTGACAGTCCCCCGAGTACTTAGAGCAGTTTGGCACATAACTGAGCAGCACCAGGCTTATTTACTTCCGTGACAGCAGTCATGGCCAAAGGGCCAAGGGAGAGGAGGGGGGGTGGAGGACAAGAAGAAATGGGATAGAGACTCAAGCTGAATTTCATATCAAGCTCTGATGGTTTAGGGAAGCGACATTAAATTTAATCTGCTCGACCGAGCCTGACACGGCAGTGTCTTAATTGACGGGAGTGTTATGAATTTGTTATAATTTAGTGTGTGTTATTGTAGGTGATAGGGACAGGCAGGAGGAGGAAAAGGAGGGGGAGGAAGGAGTATTGGAAATGACAAATGGGTCAGCCATGTTGTCTGGGTGGTGGAGTACAGCAGCTGCTGAAGAATTCTATTGAGTTAAAATTGTTTTGTGTAGCATTTTTACAAAGGGCGTTTGTGGAAAACAAGCTGAACCAAACCCCTGAAAAGAGAGAGAGCACTGGGGGACGGTGGTTTGGGGAAAGCTTCCCCAAGGGGCATAAAGACAAGACCTGAAGAAACACCAAAACATATCTGCTGCACCAAATTTGGAACTGGTGTCAATACTTCCACTGAAATGGTGCAGTGCCACAAAATTAGCATAACAATGACCCATACATGAAGGAGAAGTGGGCAGTTGACATAGGCAGCATCCAGGGAGCAGTAGCTTGGCGACGATACCATGCTCACAAGTACCTCAGTTTTACCTTTACTGGTCTAGGATTGAACACCCTAACCATTACACTATCAACTTGTAATTGTTGCCCTACAACCATGGTTAACGTGTAGCTACAGTTGCAGTCAAAAGCCTTAACTGAATTATCATGAATGAAGTGTCAATTGCAGAAGACAAAGAAGAAATGTGTTATTTACCCATTTTTGACCATAAAGCAAGCTAGTGCTGTGCGCACCAATCTTCCGGCAACATTTAAGAGAAAGTGTTTCTATGACATGTTAAGGCTTTTCGTTACTCGAAACAACTTGAGAGTACAAAGTGAAATCTTCAAGTGAACCTCAGGCGAGTTGTTGGAGTGTAAGCGGATCCGGAGCTGGGTAAATGTACAGTTGTAATGAGTTCCTGGAGGCCAGGCCCTGTGCGTTCACAAAACTAAAGGCATAGCGCTGCTTCTGCATCCCTAATTATGATAATTACCATTCCGAACATTTGTCGAGTCCCAGACGATGGTGGGGTTAAGAGTGATACAGCGAGTTTAGGGAATCCGGTTGGGACGATGGCAAATCCGCATCCGACAACGTTTATAAATTACAGGAAGAGATTAAAGTCTTTCACTGAGGCCCAGTAGCTGAAAGACAGATAAATACTAGCGAATGACAAAAAACAAATGTGGGTCCTGCGGGAATGGGGGGATTTTCGGTGCTCTGTATTAATCCAAATGAACGGTGTGTGTGTGTGAGTGTGTGTGTGTTCAAGGCTGCAATTTGTAAAGTAAACCCGCCCAATGACAGAAAAACAAACAACAAAAAAAGCGGCACGGCTAATGAGCTTTGCTTAGATTATACGATTTAAATGTACTGCTCTCCGAGAATAATTATTAGGCCAAAAAAATAAATAAATGAACTGCAAAGTAGAAACGCATTTATAGTGATTTGGTTACTGAATGGGGACATGTAACTGGAGAAAAAGTCACATTTGATCTCAGTTTATGGAAACTTTGTTTTTAGTTAAGTTTTGTAGTAAAGTGTAGCATACTGTAGCTAACTACCAAAGGCTTTTATTCTGGTTTTCCTTTGATTGGGATACCAAGAGTACCAAGCATTAGGGCTAAATTAGTAAAGAATGGACTATAGATGAGCTCTAATGGTATCAGTGTTTGTTTTTGGTACTCTAGAAATGACAAAAATGACCATATTATTGCAAAAAAAAAAATTATCTTTCACACTTTATCTGATCAGCTCTGTTACAATTTAAGATATTAATATATGATTCACTTTTTACATTAATGAATAAAGATTAAAAGAAACTGTTAGCAAGCTGAATGTTACTGGTGCATTCCACTCAACTCAGTCTAGATCAAACTTGGTCTGAACCATCCAGAAAAAAAATTTCAAGTTCAGTTTCTGATCAATTCAGCAATTTAGAGGCTACAGTTGAAATAAAGTTACAAAAATTTCTAAAACTATGTTAATTCTGTTCATAATTTGATTGATTTCTTCTTCAAAAATTAGAAGACTGTTAAAATACTGGACCAATTAGAGTGATAGTACTGTTACAATTTTATCAGTAATCACCCTTACCAAGCAGAAACTGAAAGGCAGAGCACTTAGTTAGCTAGCTAAAAATATTATAGACAGAACAATTATAGAATTTTTGGTAATCACGTAGCATTTTGGCATACTACACTGCTGTATTTTTAAACATTGTTACTGGAAAAGCTGCAGGGATTTTAATGTAGTTTTGCTACTAATAAGCTACTGAAAAATGTTAGCAGCTTCACTAATTTTAGTTTGCTACTTTGAGCATTTACAGTATTTAGCAGATGCTCTTATAAAGAGCGCCTTCCATTTCCTAATTTCAGGGACAGTTTCCCTGCAGCAATTTGAGTTAAGGGTCTTTTTAGGAACCCAGTTTAGGGACTCATCCACAGGCGAGTGTCACTGCTAACATCACTAGCCAAGTTCTCTCACCTGCTTTCTTTGCGTTCACCTGTGCTGATAAAGTACTGCACAATGGAAAAGCGGTTTTAGAATGCATTACACATTTTTTACATTTTAATTTTATTTTCTCAACACACACCATGTTAAGAGGACATCTGCCAGAGCTGTTCAGATGGTAGTTAGTATGTGTGTAATAGGACACAGCATCTCTCAGCGGGGCGCAGCGACACATCGCAGCCAAATCATCTAATTAACTCCGAGACTTCCACAGCGTAGCGACGACGCTCCCGGCCTGATCAAATCCCCAACTAAAGCAAACAAAAGACGCTTTTCTCAAAGCCAGCGCAAAGGGGAGCGATGTCTTTTTAAAGTCTTGACTAAACACAATGCATCATGACTCAAAACTTGCCTCTACTGTAAGGGTCAAAATCACAAGTTCCATCATAAAACGATATTATATTAATGCAACAGAATATCATGAAGTCTGGTACGTTGCGATTTCGGTTTGATTCGATTCAGGAGCCATCGATCAATATATGATAATATTATATGCTGATTTAACACTGTTGATATCAAATCCCAAAAAGCAACACAAATATCATTTGAGATCCTTTATCCCAAGATACCGTTATTATTTAATATTTTGTCTGTTTAGAACGTTCATGTTGAACTGCTTCAGATCTAATGCACATGCAAAAAGACAATTCCATGACTGTAATTATAGTTTTTCTCCACTCGACTGCTATTTTTGCATTTACCATTGAATGCCTCGTGTAATGAAATTGCACATTTTCCTTTATATATCTAGTTTAGAGTTTGTATTTTATAGTCTATTTGTATATGTATTTGTGCCTTCTTTGTTCTTTGTACTGTAAAACCATGTCGTGTACTCTCTCTTTATACTTGTGTGTAGCATATACTTGTATATATTTGTCTTTCTCTCTATGTACATTTCACACACACTCAGGCATTCCTACACACTCTCTCTCTCTCTCTCTCTCTCTCTCTCTCTTTGTGTAAGCAGCATGATGAACAGGTGACAGGTGAAGCATTAAGTGGTCTGGCGGATGTCTTCCCACTCGTCAGCTGCTGATTAAATTAGCCAATTTAGATCATCTCTATACCCCCCCCCACACACACACACACCCAGATGCCTGCACGCACACACACACACACACATATGCATGCTTGAATGCACACAGGTATAAAAATACAATATGCACACAGTCGTTTGTGTTACCTGCATATGAATGGACACACACACACACACACACACAAAGATAGTATTAACCATCTTTGTGAGGCCTTTCCATTGACTTCCTTAAAACTACAGCTACGTTTGACCCTGACCCTGACCGCTAATCTTTCAATTCTTTTAGTTTCTCACATGAAGCCTGGACATTTGTGTAAACAGAGTCTTCATTAGGTGATGATTAGCAGTAAAACACACACACGTACAGATTTCCTCATAGGATCTTTCTTCATTAAGTCCCCACACTGATAGAGGTCCCCATGATGTGGATGTTCCCCATTAGGTGATGATTGTCAGTAACACACAGACACGCACACACACGTACGTGGCAGGGGCAGATGGGAGAGATAGTGAGTCACCAATTCGCCCCCCCCCAGTCTCCGGTTGGCTCTTCGCCTGTTCGCTCAGCCAGAAAATAACAGTGACTAAATAATGAAATAAGCTCGTCTAATGAAAGCCTCCATCTCTCCTCCATGCTCTTCTCCCTCACTCCTTCCATCCTACGAACAGCTCATACACCACCAAACATAACACCAGTCTCGTGAAAACCATTCCCCTCTCTCAGCAGATTTACATCCAGACACTATTAATACATTGTGAATTTTACAGAAATTAAACATGCTAAGTAAGTACATAAAGATTATTCCATGAAGCACTTTTCAGTCACAAGGCGCTGTCCAAAAAGAATTATTGTTATTATTATTATTATTAATGTGTATTATTATTATTATTATTATTATTATTATTATTTAGCGCTAGCAGTACAGAATTACAATACAAGCTTCTATGTGTAAAATGTCTGTGTACAACATGAGAACTCAAAGCTGGTTTAAGACATTTAAGACTGTGCAAAAAATATGTAATAAAGTTAAGAAAATAGATCAAATTAGAGAAACTGTGTAATTAAATATTGTCACATCTTACAAAGGTGAGCTTCTTTTTCACAGGATCAGAATTTAACAAAAGAGCAAATTCTCCAAGAAACCAAATAAGTAGAAAAATGAAAATTTCCCTAGGCAAAAAAAGCAAGCAAAATTAAATAAAAGGAATGTCAACAGAAAAAAAGTCAAAGTTCATACATAGTTCAGTGTTTGCTGCCATAGAAGTTTATTGCAAATGGTGATAATTTAAAGGTCAAGCAAAATAATAAAACTCTGAGTGCAGCTTAAATCAAAAGTTATTTCTCTTTGTAAGATCTTTTAGTTAAACCAGTTTATGCAACTATGCCCTCAATACATATTTACTCTCTTTATGAGGTCGGACCACTGACTTTCACAGTAACTAGATGTAAGTTGTACCACAGCTCAAATTTCATGATTTAAGTTTCTTTATTTGTCACAAACATATTTATACGAGTACAACATGTAGTGAAATGTAGCTTGAACAATCCTAGGACTGCAAATTGAATTTAGAGTAAAAGTTAACAACAGGTTATTAGAAATGTGCAATAAACTAAAAACTAAAGATTAAGAATAAAAGATGAAATAAATTGCAATAAAGATTATATTATACACAAGTTTCATTTAAGTTTCTTTTGAATTCCAACTTTACTAATATTACTTATACACATACTTTTTGTGCATAGACTTTGCAAAAATATTGACAGTGTGTTTATGCCAGCGTTGTGAGCGTTCTTTTGTTTAGAGCAAAATATGATGTATGATGTATATGATTTATATGTGATTTTAAAACATTACATGCATAAATATCTGTTTGTATATTATTGGATTTGTTGCACACTGTTCAGATTTAAAGTTGTTACAAAAAGCTTGTTTTTTACTGAGATGTAAACTTTTACCTTCATCTGAAAAAGTCCTCTAAAGCTTCACAAAGTCTCATGTCCTCCTGAAATCCAGCTTAACATTACACACACACACACACACACACATTTTATTTACTTTGTTGTCCCCACACTGCAGAGGTCCCCATCATGTGTGTCTGTCCAGCAGATTCAGGTTCAACACACACACACACACACACACAGGTCTGAAAATGTGTTTGTGTGTGTGTGTGTCATATCAATCTCATCTTTCTACTTTTTACCCATTTCATTTTCTCCTTTTCCAGCATAAACCAAAAACATGTAAAAACTAAGATTTCTGTGATCTTGTTTTACACACACACACCTCTCTCACACACACACACACACACACTCTCTCACACACACTCTCACACACACACACACACACACAAGCTTATACACACCTCTCTACACACACACACACTCTCTCACACACACACACACACACACCTCTCTCACACACACACTCTCACACACACACACACTCTCTCACACACACACACTCTCACACACACACACACACACACACACACAAACACATACACACTCTCACACACACACACATACACACCTCTCTCACACACACACACACACACACACAGTCTCTCACTTCCTATTTCACCCACAGCTCTACACACTCTTTGTCTTGTATATTCTCTTTTCTCTCTGTGTCTCTCTCTTTATCTCTCTATTTCTTTTTCCTTCCTCTGTCTCTTTCTATCTTTATTTCTTTTTGTCTATATCTATAGCTCTTCTCTCTTTTCATCTCTTCCCCTCCTCCCTCTCATACCCTTTCTGTTTCTCTCTCTCTCCCTCTCTCAATTTCTTTCTTCCTCTTCCTTCTATATCTTCCTGCTCTCTCTTTTTATCTATCTTTATCTGTCTCGTTCTCCTTTCTGTCACTCTCACTCTTTTCATGTCTATATTTTTCTGTTCCTGTCTCCTCTTCTCTCCCTCTCTTTCTCTTTCTCTGTTTCATCCTCCTCTTTCTCTCTCCTTCTTTTCTTCATTCTTCTCTCTCTTCCCTACCTAAATTTCTCCTTCTTTTCATTTTCTCTTTCAGTCCTCTCTCCCACTATATTTCTATCTCTGTCTATTCCTCCTTTCTTTCTTTCTTTCTTTTCTTTTCTTTTTCTTTCTTTTCTTCCTTTTCTCACTCTCAATCTCCTTTCATCTCTGTCTCCACCTCTCTATATCTGTCTGTCTCCACCTCACTCACTTTCTCTTTGTTTCTCTCTCTCTCTCTCTCTCTCTCTCTCTCTCTCAGTGACTAGGTGAGATGTTTTCTCAGCAGCAGATCGGATGTGATTTCACACTGCTGATGTGAGAGAGACGCTGTCGTTCTGCTTACCGAGTTCTGACCGTATTCAGCATGACCTCATCTACACACACGCACACCCTGGCCTTCCTCACACCGTCCACCCAGGCCAGAACCCCAAGCTCCTGCAGTAATGTGAACTGAATCACATGAACTGCTCCACATTTATTCTCTCATATATATATATATTTGCATTGTTATAAGACTCCATCCCTCTCTCCTATCCAGTCGGCCTGGTTTATTTAGGAGCGTGGTTATAAGAGCCGGCCCTGTGTGAATCGATGGGTTTTAATCTCGCCTAATAAGCTTTAGCGTCTGATATTTCTGTTGATTAAATGCTTTTATCGGAACAGCAGCACCGTGTGCGTTCTGATTCGTTCTGACTCGTTTTGTCTAATGTCGTGTTAAACGGCTTCGTATCACCTACGCTCGAGGTGTATCACTGCTGGTGTAAATCAGTGTGTGTGTGATTTTACATCGCATCTCTTATGCTGAATCCCAGTTCAAAAACGATTCCTAAAAAGAAGTATAAGTTTAATAATAATAATAATAATATATGTAATAATAATAATAATAACACTTTTGAGTCTTGAAACTCCTGTGAGTCTTTCCTCAAAAAGTGTTATAAAACATAATTAAAACAAAAATAATTTATAATACAAAGATTTTTTAAATTGGGCATCATAAAAGGAAATACAGAACAGAATTAGGTCATTTCTATTTTTAAATTCATTATTAGTATTTTAGTTTTTATTTTTACTGGTTATATATCCTGTGCACTGACACGCTTTTTGAGTTATATTTCTTTCCTGAACTGGTTTTGAGGCTGCGGTCGCGAGGAAGAGATCAGATCCGGCAGCAGGTGCAACCAGAGTGGCCGGAAAACGCTGGAAAACACACACACACAAACACACACACAAACACACACACACACAAGGTCCTCTGTCCCATGACCCAAGCAGGAGTTTTCTTTTCAAGGATTTTTCAGGTGCAGCTTCATTTCTAGATACCCATCAAGAATATCAAAGACCTAAAATCTTTCCTCTGTGTGTGTGTGTGTGTTTATGTGTGTGTGTAACAGGTGATAAAATGTGACTATGATGCAAATTGATGAGTGTGTGATAGAGACCAGCTCCATCTGTGTACGGCTATAAATAAATATATTCAGACACTCCAACTTCCATTAGCACAAACAGATGAAGTGGAGGCCGTGAGCCAAATATAGATGCATAAATATATAAATATCACATTATTATTAATATATAAATAGCACAAGTCTACTAAAATATCCTGAGCTGCAAGGTCCACTACAGAAGCAAAACCCTCATTCCACATTTAATCAAGAAAACAGGAAGAAAACTCTCACTGTCCACTTTATTAAGAACCCCAAACTTGCAGGTCCACCTTGGAACTGGAACCTGTACTAGATGGTGTAAAAAGCTCAGTTATCAACACCCAAACCCAAGTGAGGTCCATAACAGGGTCTGGGCTATTTCAGGTTGTTGGTAACTGGAACTGGAACCTGTGCTGGAAGGGAGTGTGAAAGTGCTGGGTCTTGGTTATGGTTTGGGTAAGGGTTGGTGCTAGTTCTAGTTCAGTTATCAGAATGAAGAATAACTGGGGTGTAGCCGACTGAAGAGTACTTGGAGCCTAGTCAGCGCCTTAGTTCTTTTAGGCACTTGATAACTGGGTCTTTGCTGCCAGGAAGGTAGTGTGAAAGTGCTGGTTCTATGTTATGGTTCAGGTAATGGGGGGAATTCTCAGCTGTTTTGGGTACTTGATCACTGGAACCTGTATTAGAAGACGCTGTTAAAGTTGTGGTTGCGGTTCAGGTTGTCATGTGCAGCAGTGCTCCTGACTCAAGGGTACTTGGGTGTTATTAGTAACATATAGAGGAAGGTAGGGTGAAAGTGCTGGTTTTCAGTTACGGTTGTCAAAAACCTCACTCCTCAAAAGTACCTACAATCAATCTGTGGCTGCTTCCTGTGTTTTAGGGACTTGACAACTGGTTCTGAAGCGCTGGTTTCGGAGTTCTGAGTTCAGGTAGGTCCAGTTGCAGTATTTTGTCAAGGAGAAAAATTCTTTAAAAACAACACAAATTAAGCTTGAGACCAAAAGCATTTTGTAGATTCTCTCAAACCACAACACACCCAGTCTGTAAGTACCAAACCCCACAAGGAAAGGTTCTAGAATTAACCTCCGCTCCCCCTAAACCACCTCCTCTTGGTCATTTGGGCTTTTCATGGTGTAAATTCCCCCAGTGCTGGAATTTTACAGACCAGCAACCGTCTCATAAATCCACAAAGCTCTGGTGAATTTCACAACTTCGACTGTGACTTGCTTAAGAAAGCCTTAAATAGCGATCCATCGACTTCGGACTTCAGGGCGACACTTTAATAGCTATAACGGCTTTTTAGACAGAACAGTGACTTTCTGCTACTTTTGTGCTATGATCGTCAACAGCGCTCTGACCTCGAGAAGCTGCTTGCTCAAGTTGGGCCGGTTAAAATGAGACATCATCCACATGGCTGAAAGCTCATTACATTGTTAATATAAGAGACTCTGTCTTTTAATAAAGTACATAAATGTACCAAGAGTAAACTTTTACTGCATGACGCTGAGTTTACTGAATTTTACTATTGTATTGTTGTTGTTGTTAGTATTATTAATAATAAAAGTTTACTTTGACTATTAATGATAATAATAATAATAATAATACTCAAAGTAAACTGACACAGTAAACTGTAAATTTGTGTAGCTCATATGTAATAGTGTGTGTGTGTGTGTGTGTGTGTTGGTGATTATCTTATGGGGACTTTACACAGTCATAACATGGTGACCTCTTGCAGTGTGGGGACAAAAAAGTAAAAGTGTGTGTGTGTGTGATTCTTTAGGCTCTACACTACAAAACCCCAACGAGAAATCCCGACTAGATCAATCATTTGGCAAAAGCGAAAGCAGTGAATTAAACATCACAGTGCCGTTTTTCTGCGCTCCGTTTCAATCCAATTACAAAATACACTCAAGAGTGCCGAGCGCTTCATTATTTCCAGATCGATATAAAACCTCTGCCGTTGAGCCAGAGCCTGGCCTTCGATCAGATTGATGGCTGTCTTTTCAGAAAGCGATCACAAATTCCAAAGCCGACTACGGTTGGTCTGTGTGACGAGCAGAATCTTGTTCTCCAATAGGAATGAGGTTTTAAATGATAGTTCTAAAATGTCAAATTCACTTATGTTTTCTTTCAAATTCTTAGGGTTAATGCATTGGGCGTCACTCGCTAGCTGTTCTTAAGTAGAAATTTTTCTTAAACCTTATTTACACAGTTTCTGGCATTCATCAATATTTTCTTTTATATATATATATATATATATATATATATATATATATTATATATATATGTATACATATATAACAACTAAATTATACTGAGACAAACCATTGTTCCAAACTCAAAAATATGAATATCAATTATGAAAAATAATTATAAAACAATAAAAAAACTAGATATATTTGTATATATAAATGTGTATATCAAAATGTATATATGTATAATGTATATACAGTATTGTCACAAAGGAACTTCTTATATTCATATTTGCAAAATTAAAATATCAATATTGCGGTTGTTTCTAGTAATATACAACATCTTACAGATATAATATTCAACAGAATTTCTACAGCAAGCAATACAAAGATAAAACTGGAATTTAAATACTGAGGTAAAATATTTAATATTTATAAATAGATTTTACTTTAAATTTTAAAGCAGCAATTAAAGCAAATACAGGGTTTTAAGTTGAATTCTTTTTCACAATTTTGAGCTGGCATCTTCACATTTTCATTTCTGAACTAAAGTGTTTAACACTAAAACCTCATACAAGTTGATGATGAAAATACATATACATTTTTAGGTTGAAGTGAAATATAGAAGTATATTAACATAATTAATTAGTTTGGAGCCTAAAATCGTCCACCATCACCTTTCACATTTCCCCCCTAATCCCCCTCAAATCTATAAACTGGCAAATGCTCTCCAAAATAACAACAGGTCAGTAAGGTGGTCAATAAGAGGAAAAGTGCATCTGATGGATTGGAAAAGGAATTATCGGAGAGGAAGTAAAAGAACGCCGGCACTTTGATCTCGAACACTTAATCAATTAGACGACCTTTGACACCTAATTGAACTGTAAAGCCAATTAATTCATTGCAGCTGTTTAAGATTCAGGTGATATCAGATGTTTTGCATGTACAGTATGTTGTTAGTGAAGCTTGTTGTCTTGTTCAACTCCTCTCCAAGTTATGAGCTACTAACTCTGACGCGGTGAGGCGTTCAGTCTTTTGATCTAACTGATTAAATTGCCCCTTTGAATATAAATTAATATTAATATAAACTCAGTATTAATAGTTAATTAATCTTGCCATTTAAATATAGATTTTTCATTAAAAATTCATGTAAAACATGCAATTATGGAGTGGAATATGGACAAAAATTAGCCGTAGATCCACATGTTTAAAAGTTGTGTTGAAGGGTATTGCAGGTAGGAGCAGTGTGTGAGAAAAGTACACTTTGAGTAAAATAATATGTCTGTATGTTTGCCCATAAATCTTTTCTCTGTAGCATTTGGCATTAAATTTGTAACAAGGTGATAGTTTTGAACATGCTTTGTAATAGTTGAATTTGGTCATAAATCTATATTTTATTGTTCACCATTAAATTTGTTGGTGATTGCCCAAAATCCCAACCGTACGAGTGAGAAAGGTATAACAGAAACTTCCGGCAATCTGCTTCGGAGTGGGCGGAGCCGAGGTGGCACAGACGTGACGAGTGTGTCCTAATTACGAGATAAGCTGCACAATGTTTTCTATTCACCACTGCAGCCACACCAGAAAGTTTATTATGAATTGGAGAGGTTACTGCATTACTGGTGAGGTCTCAGCGCATTTCGAGATTCGCTCATTAGATCGCCACCGAATCCCTGAGATCAGCCAGCGAAAGCTAATCGCCTCTCACACGTCAAACAGCGGCGAAACGAGGGATCCGTGAAAAAACAAAGGAGGAAAAACTGTATTTATTCCTCCCTCTAGAAATTCACTCGTCTCGATTCTCTTCATACCGCTAACCCGAAGCCTTTTCAGTCTTTCGGATTAAGGTTTCCTCTTCATGAAGTCATCTGCATTTTAATGAGCATGACATTAGACGGAGCCGTTCGACAAAAAGCCCGGACGATGAAACCACCATTTGATTCTTCTTCTCTTTTCTTTTTTTGCGGGACAGGAAGCAGCAGCTGAGCTTTGGTTTGGGGTAATTGGCAAAACGTTCCGCACGGCGGCGCAGAGAGCGCTTTTAGTCACGCTCAACGATTTCCCATTTAGAAAGGCATTGAGAAAGCAAATTCCCGTTCATTACCACGGACTCTTCGCTCAAAACCGCCAAGCGAGCACCTGCCGTTATTAAGACGTATAGTTAGAATCTTGGTGTAATTTTTAACTCTGTTGTTCGGTTTGTGAAACAAATATAAACAGTTGTTAAAAGCTGTTTCTCTCAGATGATGATCATTTTTCCAAATTTAAGCCTTGTCTGTCACTGGAGGATTTAGGGAAGCTTATTCCTGCTTTTTATTTATGTACACTTTTTATTTTGGGGCATTTTTAAAGGCAGATAGCTTCACACACATACACATACTGATCACAAACACACACACACACACACACTGCATTGGCTTGCTTTCATCAGGTGTGGTTGTGACCTTTAATTAGTGTTGGTCTGTGTGATGTGTGTGATATTGATTTAATGATCCAGTTCTGCTCTCGGTCTAATTCAGCTCATAAACCTCCCCCTGTGTGTGTCTGACCACAGCACTCACCCTCTCACATCACTCACTCACTCACTCACTCATTCACACTGCAAAAAATCAGTGTCAGAAAATAAGAAAAAGAAAAGGATAATAAGAAAGAACGTTCCAGAATCAAGCAAAATGATCTGCCAATATAGTGAGAAAATTTATCTTTAAAGATCTCCTAAAACAAGAATAAAAATCTTTCCATTTTTCCATGTTTTTAGCTTTAATATTCTTAAAATAAGCAAAGTTGTCATGAATTTCTTAACTCGTAGTGGAGAGCATGAGAACTCACAAACACACGCAGCATACATAATACCCACCTGTAACACACACACACACACACACACACTGAGGCTCAGCCAGCAGTAATGTAATCAGCCTTAATAATCGGATCATATTACCTGACTCATAACAGTTACTTTGTCAATTACAGTTGATTAGGCTCAATTAAGTGTGATTAATGCTGCTGTTTTCATGGCAACCGTCACACGCCTCTGCGGCTGCAGCTTCTCCCTGATCTAACACCAAGCGGGTCACTCGCTCTGCACTCGTTTCCATCAAAAATCATAACAAACGAGTGCATAAAAAATTTATTACACATTTGAAATATTGCAGAACCAAAAACTAGAGATCGACCTCATTATTTTTCACAGTTAGAAACAAAAGTTTTACGAGCTCACCAGAGATATTTGTATGCTCATGATATGTTGCGTGCTCATGAGGTCGTGTAGTGTGTGCGCAAGAAAGTATTGCATGCCCAAAATAAGTATCGCAGTGCTCACAAGAAACTTTTGCGTGCCCACATGAAACTATTGTGTGCTCATAAGACGTTATTGCATGCTTATGATAAAGTAAAGTGTGTGCACAAGAAATATTTGCATGCGCAAAAGAAAGCATTTTGTGCTTTAAAAGGTTTTGCATGCTCACAAGAAATATTTGCTCGCAAGCAAGATGTCATAACGTGCTCACGAGAAAGTATATTGTCTGCCCAGGAAAGTATTACATGCTCAAAAGAAAGAGTTGCGTGCACACAAGATGATAACGTGTGAACATGAAAATAACCAGCGGTATTCACACATGGCGTGCGCTCATGGTCTCATGCGCGTGTGAAATTTTCTCTTAAGCTTGCAAAAATCATGTTTTATTTTTCTCACTTGTCCCTTTAATCACTGTTATTTACTAATAGAAAATCCTGCCACCCCACGCCTCCTCGGACGACTCGGTGCTTCCTCTATTAGCATTCCGAGTCCTGGATGATCTCTGCTAAGTACATTTATAAAACAGTGACACGCTTTATTAAAATCTCCCCTGGCCCTCGCTTCGGAATATGCAAATCCTCCGTCCAGAGCATGACCCTGATTGGCCGCTGGGGCTTAATTAGTGGCGACGGGGGCTGAGGGCCGAGGCCTGAATTATTAACACGTGCACACACACACGCACACACACACACATTCCCGAGCACACGTCCCAGTCCTCCTTAATTACAAAGGTGCTGGGGCAAGCTAATGGAATATGAACACAATGATGTTTTATTAAGAATTTATGTTTTATTAACGGCTTACGTTCAGGGTTCTGTCTACCGTCAGAGTTTAAAGGTGTCGTGTGCAATAATAAATTAGTCGTGTTAGTGCAGAGGAAAGGAATGAATCTGATATTTCAGAATAATGAGGAACGTGGAGCATAATGTATATACACTTATTAAAGGCTTATAAAACATCGTTTTGTGTTGTACTTGAGTACTGGTGCATTGTTACTGCGCTTAAATATTATTTAAATGAATTTAAGTGAGTGATTTTTGTCATGGTGAACACAGCACAGTGCACCACAACCACATGTGAGCTCTGCAGCTGACCCATCCATGAAGGAAGCAGAGCTGTGGATGGTATTTTGCTCATGACTACCTCAGTGGTACCTTTATCCGTCCGGGATTTGATCCGATGACCTTTCGATCATGCTGCGCTATCAACTGTCCCATATTTACTGATATTATATTTCATATATTTAATACTGAAAAACTCTTCACATCAGAACGTTTTGCTGTCACTCAGACTACTACTGTTACTTTTACTCAAGTAGTATTCCAAAAGGGGACTTTTAACGTTTACTTGAGTGTTTTCCTTGCCATAAAAGTGAAAAGAATAAATAACACTTCTACCCTCTGAGCACTAATTCCGTTTCCATTTCTCTCTTTTCCTCCTCCGCTCCCTCTCTGACTGCGATGGGCGATTCCTTCCTCCTCCTGATTCCCGACTCCCGACATGGCTCTAAAGGTTAGTGCTCCTTTCCATCTGATATAATTGGTGGTTGTCCGGATGGGAGTAAAAAAGGAAAAAGAGATTTGAGATTTGGTTGAGAGGTTTCTCGTCTAGTCGGCCAATTCCAAACGCTAATCTAGAGCTTGGTCTCGCCCTCGCGCCGTAAACCCAGACCCTAAATCCAGCCACTCTGCCAAAACCCTGATTGCCTCTCCAATCACACCGGCTTTACTCTCCTCCGAAAGGATTTTTCTCCGAGATGGCCGAGGAGATTAGATATGTCTGCCACCAGTGGGGTCAAGAAAAATAACGGCGGCGAAATAAAGGCCTTTTATTCTTTTTCTCACGCTTGTTCCACCGCTCTCAGAACAATAGCTTATTTTTCAGAAGGGTGGCTGAGTAACTCCCTCTGACGTGGGGAGGTTAAGGTTTGCCAAAAGCTAGAAAGCTCTCTACCTTGTTGGAATAAAAATGGAATATTTGGTACGTTTGATTTGTGGGATTCCTAAAGGGATTTTTGTTGTTTTTTCTTTTCTTCCCCTCGGCCGAGGCATTAGAAATGTGCATAATATTTGCGAGCGCCGTTCGTGGCCGCAAGGACGTTGTATTTTCTAAAAAAGTTTGCTCTGCCCGTGTTCGTTTGAAGACGCCAATGCAATTACTGTATTCCCAGAGAGCAGACGTCGCTCCCACATCGCGTGTTTCATCTCGCCCAGAACGCGGACGAGTCTCCGGATTCTCAGATTAAAGGCGAGTCCTTTGAGAAAGGCGACGCGTCGCGACCCAAAAGCTTTGAACGAGTGATTCTGGAAATCCACTGATCCCCTAAAGGGGCAAGAGTCTTGTGTGTTCAAGAGAAAGTACACAAATGTAGCAAGAAAGTAGTGTGTGCTCACAATAAAGTGTTGCAGGAAAGCATCATGAGAAAGTACAAATAATGCTGGTTTTGGGGCAACAGTGGCCAGTTTTGGGGTTTTGGGGCTGTTTTTGGGGGTATGGGGTAGTATAAGCTGGTTTTGTGGCAGAGGCGGCGGCTATTGTGGCAGTGGGGGCTGGTTTTGGGGCAACAGCAGCAGGTTTTGGGGCAGTGGAGGCTGATTTTGGGGCAACAGCTGTTGGTTTTGGGGTAACAGGGGCTGGTGTTTGTGCCATAGGGGCTGGTTGAGGGGCAGCAGTGGCCAGTTTCGGGGGATTTGGGGCAGCAGCAGCTGGTGCGGGAGTTTTTGGGACCATAGGGGCCAGTTTGGAGGCAGCACTGGCAGGTTGGAGGCCAAAGGGAGCAGTTTTGGACCAGTACTATGAGACCCAATTAGGAGTAGGAGTACCAGTGGAGAAGCGGCTGGTGGTCTAGCAACATGACCTCACACACACACACACACACACACGCCTGGATCCTGGAGCCTGACGAGCAGCTGAATGAGGGAAGCCTGCAAAGCCTCGTCTGAATCTGCTTTTGATGCCGTTCTTCTGGTTTTAAGGCTGTTTCGGTTTCCAGAGAGCTGCTGTGTGAAAGCATCATCCTCCGTGTTGGTTTTCTGTATGAACATGTCAGCGTTTTGTTTTACACTCACTGAGCACACTCGCGTCTCACCTCAGCGCCGTGTTATCAGGTGCAGCTGAGTGACTCCTCACACCGTTATCTGACGTGTAGACGCGTCCCTCAATTAGATTAAAGTGTCGAGAGCAGTGAGAATCTGGCACCCGAGGGTGTCTGTGTGTGTGTGTGTGTGTGTGTGTATTTATGTGTTTACCTCCAGCTGAGGGAACCAGGTGTCCCAGTTATTATGTCTTTTATAACAGCTTGATAAATAGACATCATCACCATGAAATGTGCCTCTGGTTCGGTTAAACAATAGATGAAAGTCTCAAGGCTCGAGACACGTATTTGTAAAATATAATCTAAACATATTCTGAAATATGCATCATTTGTTTCCTAAAAAACACAATTTAACGTGATTCCTACTGTACAGTGATAGTGTCATGATGTTGACAATACAGTTACCTTTCTGCTAATTTTGGGAACCAGATCCAGCCTCAGCTCTGTTTGTGCTAAAAGCGGTTCTGGTTAAACGCGACGTTCCGGTCAGAGCACGACGCAGTGCTCAAGTAACGGAGCCTCGTAAAATTAAATGCGTTTTAGTGGCGACTTTACAGCGGCTTTACTGCCCTGCTGGGCCTCTTAATACAAGATGGGAATAAAAGGAAAGAGAGAGGGTAGAAAAGAAAAGAGGAAAGGGGAGGGAAAGAGAGAGAGGAAGTAACATGGAGATAATTGTCTTTCACAATGTATTGTAGCTGCATGCTTAAGATGCGATCAGCATTTTAGTGCTCGTTTTATTATGAACGCAACATTCACCTAAATTTGTAAAACATTCAGATAATTTGACCGAGACCAGGGAGCAGTGCTTGGGGACGGTACCTCGCCCATGAGTGGTACCTCAGTGGTACCTTTACCGGTCGGGGACTTAATCATGGGACTGTGCCTCCAACTGAACAGAAAATGAAATGATGGGATTTGAACCCACACGTTTAAGGTCAACTGATTACTAGCTCATGTCATTAACCACTCGGGAAAGCAATTTTGAAGACAGACACAAAATTATGGTTGAAAATAATTACAAATCCAACACAATTTTTAATTTTCAAGCTTCTTACTAATGACTTCACATCATAAAGCATCATAAAGTGTTTGTGTTTTTCCTTAATTGATTTGACTTTATTCTTCCTCTGCATCTCTCTCTCTTTCACTTCCTCTCTTCCTCCATTTCTTCTCATTCTCTCCCACACTTTCGATCTCTCTCACTCTCTCTCTCTCGCTCTCTCTCTCTATCCTCGTCCCTGCCTTTCTCTCTCTCGCCCACCCACTTTCTCTCTCTCTCTCTCTCTCTCTCTCCTCCCACACACACTCTTCGCTGGAGGCGAGCACACACAGCATTAGTCATGTAGCTCCGGCTCAGGCCTCGTTCCTCGTTAAGCAAACTTCTGCAGTGAGAGAAAGGCCTTCCACTCCTCCCTTCGTCCCTCCATCTCTCTCTCTCTCTCTCTCTCTCTCACTTTTCCAAGATTCAAGATTCTTTATTTGTCACATACACATTTATACAAGCACAACATGCAGTGAAACGCACCCTGATTCGCTCCTGAAATTAACTTTAATAGAAGTTCAATTAAAGAAGCATTACGGTAAAAAAGTGGCAAATAGCGGGGTCCAAACACCAAAACCAAATCTGCATCTGACCCTGGTACCAGTGGTACCTTTACTGGTCCGGAACTTGAAACGGGCAACCTTCCAATCATGGAGCCAACCCCCTAGCTGTTACACTACCAACTTACATACTTTTAATCACAATTAGCTTGTAGCTTAAAAATCTACCTTGTAAAGGTAGCTTCCCGAGCAGTGCTTACACCCCGTCTTTATTCCGTCACTGTATTCCCATCATTTTTATTTTCTTCATTCCCATTCATCCCTTCTCCCACCATCAAATATTTGTCCTCTTATAAGTCACATAGCAAATGAGCTTGCCCCAACCCTCCTCTCATTAAGAGCGCAGCTCGTTTTATTACCGAATGTTATCTTGTTTGAACCAGCTGTTGCTGTGCGGGCTTTTTAAAAAATTCAATTAAAACATCTCCACATTCATGTCTCCCTTTTTCTTTCCTTGCTTTCACCTCGAGAACTGCTGTAATGGTATTGTTTTCCCACAACAAGGGTTGCCAGTTTTGGTAATGGCATTAGTTTGAGTCCATGAGGGTTGCCAAGGTTGAGGTGCGTACTATTTCGGCGAGGTGTGAGAGGGAAAGCATAAAGACTCGTTTTTAAACAGCAGCAGTTTACATCCCCGGCAGTCTGCATCCCAGCGTCCCTGAATAACATTGAGTTCAACATTGATTTTTAGTTATTGAGTAGTCAGTAAAACAATAAAGAATATTGTTTTAAAAAATTTAATAAAAAACTGTACATTGCAAACATTATATAGTATTAAATATACAGTATTTCCTTGCAATATCAAACGTCTGCAGTTTATGCAGCGAGAAAAAGTCCTTCCACTTCTCCTTTCATCCCTCATTTCTCTCTCTCTCTCTCTCTTTCTCTCTCTCTCTCTCAAGATTCTTTATTTGTCACATTACTGTTATACAAGTACAACATGCAGTGAAACGCACCCAGATTCATTCATTAAACAAACTTTAGTAAAACTTAATAGAACATAGAACTGTGAAATATTACCCTCATACCTTTAAATATTTGTATGTGGGAGTAAAATATATAAAATTTTAATCTATAAAACTGTAGCAAAAGCATTTGATTTGTACTTGATTTGAACTTGAATATGATTTTTTCTTAATATCTCAAACCTGTAATTATGTATATTGCAGCTTCCAGAATTCCTTATCTGAGCTATGGAGTGACTTTATAAATTGAATAAGTGCTTTTATACATCAAAATATTTGGATACATAATTAAAAAATATAACATATTACAAATAAAAAAAAATCTTATATACCAAACCATATAGAGCATGGCAAATGTGGTAAATGTACAATGTATAAATTAATTTTTTGATGATATTTTTGTTGTATTAGGTTCAGTAAGATGTAGCTAAAAATGGCTTTATTCTTTAATAAAAACAACTCAATACACAGAATAAATAAACCATTTTTATGAAATATGTACTATGAGACGACTCACACACTTACACACTCTGTACACAAATTACACTTTATTTACACAAAACTATTTACTTTATTTACACTGGAGAATATTTACTCATATTTGAATCTTAAGACGTATTTTATTTAAATATGAAATAGTTTTTTCTTAATATTTTCATAGTGTAAACATATTAAAACCTACAAGGCTGCTGAGGTTCGAATATGTTGCAGAACGCTGATTACTGGTTTCTTTTGATTTACAACAAAATATAAACACAATAAGAACTGCTGACCGCTTTTGGGACCCATGAGACTCGACTGGAAATCTTTTTTGTTCTATTGTTTGTTAAAAAGCACTAAAGAATAATGTAGAGATGAGGAAGAGAACGGGTCCACGGCCTCCACCTTTACCTCCGCTGAGATCCCAACTGGACCTCCACTTCAGCAGAAGTAATCAATAAATAAATTAAATAAAGGCTCGCAACAGCAGCAGCTCAGAATTTTTGCAGTAGAAGCTCTTACGATGCAGGCAGACGTGCTATGATATTGAATTTCAAAAGAGCAATTACAAACCAGCAGCACTCGAAGCTTTTACTGCAGACTGACGTGCAGAACTGCGGAACTGGAATTTTATGCTTTGCAGCATTTCAAGAAGTTGACGCGTGCCGTAGACGTGGGGAAAGTTTGCTTCCATGTTGCATTCAATAGGAAATGTGAAAGGGAGAGTTGGAATTTGAAATTGCTACAGCTACAAGCAACTTGAGTTTGTATGTAGAGAACCTCGTAGCGAATTCGCAGAGAACATTAATGAAATTTTGGAAAGTTGGTGAATAGTGGGAAAAGAGTGGGAAAAGAACTCAGTTGTGCTGTGTAATATTGTATAACTTCACGTTTATATTATAATTGTGTGATCGTGGTGCGCTGAAAACATTGAAATGGATTAAAAGGTTAAAAAAGAGAAATGCTAAAGTTGTTTATAGATGTTTTTGCTGATTATAGTTGAGCTAGCTGCTAAACACTCATGTCACGAACAAGCTAAACACAAGAAAAGTAATAGCAGAGTTCTCCTTAATGGAAACATCAACACATAATACATCAACACCTGAGTCAAGGTAAGCTAGACTTATCTAAAAGCTAAACGTTATCTGTGCTTTCTGAAATCACTGTCAAGATTGAATTTTAAATGCAATTAGATTTAAATGTGATAAATGTTTTTTGAGTAAAACTGGATTAACAGCCACACAGGTTTCATCAACTTAAACTTTTATTAAAGATAAAGATACATAATGGATTTTGAAATTATCATGCATAAGAAATTCTGGGTTAAAGTGAATTAAGCAGCCAAATATATCCTCAGAGTTTTCCCCCCTATCAAAAAGAGATATATTATGCAAATAAAGTCAACTTAATATGCACAAATGCACTTTTACGCTATTAAAAGTATTTAACGGCTGGAGGAATTTGCATGTGGAACGTTCTTATCGGGGGAGAAAAGTGGAGAGTCGATCAGCATTATGAAGAAGAGCGGTTCTTAAAGGGGTCAAGCACTTTCTCTGCAAAAACGCTGTGGGTCACGACCAGAGGCAGCTGTGAAGAGCTTTAGAGCACAGTGCGGTCCTAACTAAACCCTAAACACATACACACACACTTACACCCCCCAAAAAACCTCCCCTAAAAACGCTTTGTGGGAACACAAACACAGAACCGCAGCCTCCACCTTCCTGAAAAGCCATCACCTAAGAAATCTAAAGCGGCCCCCCGGGCCCGAAATGAACCCCAACCCCATGTTCTCTCTCTCTATCTATATATCTATGAAATAAATTTGAAGTTGTCGGAAGACGCTGAGTTTCCTCTTCCACGTGCAGCCGAGAGCCATAAAGGTTAAATTCACATAAACGTCTCGCTTTCTTCTGAATGATGCAACTCACTGTAAAAAATGAAGCTCCATCTCAGGGTGTGGTAAGAGTGTTCTTTACTCTTTTTACTGTTTCTTAGCTTAGAACAAATTTTAAATAAGAAAATACTGGTAAAAGTCAGGGCCTTGGTGAGTTAAAACTGTTTACATGTAAATAAGTTTTAAAAAGAAATCTCATTTTAAGAAGTGCTGATGAACACGGTCTCTGCACTCTAAGCATTTTCTTTGCTCAGCTAAAAAGACAATCCACAGTTTTCCAGACAAGAGGCGAGACACGCTTGGCGGATTTGGGGAAGACAGATTCCGAGTGGCTTTTTTCCATTTCCTGATATTTCACTTGTCTTTTCGGTGGTGACCCGAACGGAGTCCGACACGTCCCTCTCGAGCGGCGATGAGAGCGGCTACGAATTAATAACAAGCGTCATGAGGGAGACGGGGCTTAACCTCGCAGAATGCCAAGCGTCTGGGGATCGGGGCGAGCAATAAAACGGCAAATCCACAAGTAAACGAGAAATCCGGTGCCGGACCTTCACACCTCCCCCAAAAACCTCAGCAGCGCCAGTGTCGGGGAAGCGGCTTTTAAACGGCTATTTTTGAGCTACACGTTGATTGTGATTAAAAGTATAAAGCTCCACTACAAGCTGCTGTTTTAATATGGTA
>JAVGVS010000456.1:0-100000 GCA_032718565.1 Distichodus sexfasciatus | reverse complement strand
GTTGGTTCCGATGTGGACAGACTGTGGCCTGTTAGTCAGGAAAACTAGGATCCAGTTCACCAACGGGGTGTTTAGGCCCAGCTTAGTTTAGGAGACAGTCTCTGAAGGATGATGGTGTGTAATGCTGAGCTAAAGTCAATGAACAGCATCCTCACATGAGAGTCTTTCCTTTCCAGGTGGGTCAGAGACAGGTGAAGTGCAGTGGATATGGCGTCGCCAGTTGACCCGGGTTGGAGCGGCAAACTGAGGGATCAAGGGAGCTGGGAAGAGCGGTTTTGATGTGGCCGATGACTAGTCTCTCGAATCACTTCATGATTATCGGTGTGAAGTCCACGGGACGGTAGTTGTTCAAGCAGGACACTGCTGATTTCTTTGGAACTGGGACAATCTGTGCTGGTCTTAAGACACACTGGAACAACTGCCTGCCTCAGGGAAATGTTGAAAATGTCAGTGAGAATATCGGCCAGCTGGTCTGCGCACTTCCTTCAGCAGGCACTCCGCCCCGGACAGTTGTCAGGACCAGCAGCTTTGGCGAGGGTTTACTCTGATAGAGTTTGCTCTTTGCACTGCGCTGTGGTCAGCAGATTACCCTCCTGTCCGGAGAGGAGCAGATTTCCTGGTGGGCTCGGTGTTGAGTGCATCAAGTTGAGTGCAGTTGATAGTGTAATGGTTAGGGGGTTTGCCTGGTAATCGGAAGGTCGCCGGTTCAAATCCCAGGACCGCTAAAGGTACCACTGTGGTACGTATGAGCAAGGTACCGTCTCAAAGAACTACTGCTCCAGTGTGCTGACTTGAAAATATTGTAAGTGACAAACACCAAAAATCCAGGCAAAAATACGAGCTCTAACATCAGTTAGTAGTGTAACGGTTAGGGAGAATCCCCCATAATCAGAAGGTTGCCGGTTTGAATCCCGGACTGGTTACGGTACTCATGAGCACTGAGGTACTCATGAGCATCCCCAAGCACTGCTCCCCGGAATGCTGCTGATGACAGCGATAGAAATTCCTGCTAGAAACAGATCAAGTTTGTTGACTGATGTTGTTAGGTAATTTAATGAGAGGAAACATTTTGACTAAAATATAACAACTAAGGGTTAACTTCCCAGTCAAAGAACAACCCTAGTCCTAGAGTAACTTTTGAATTGGAGTGGTAAATCTCCATTGGTTCTATAATTTAGTCCAAGTCTAGACTTAATCCACGTTCAAAAAAAATGAGCCCTAAACATTTCTTGTACTACTACAAGACTAAAACTGTGAATAGAAATGACAAAATGTGACTAAAACTAATATTTTTTTTAACTCTAAAGACCAAAATCTAAAGAAGCTACTAAAACTTACAGCAGATGCAGTACTGGATTATCGACCGTAACGTAACGACCCGAGTGATGAGTAAGACTCTTGAGAATCCAGTGTTGATGATGAGTAATATTTGGTTAGAAGTTGATGACAATGACAGCAGATGGCTACAGTCTGGAATTGTGCTCGTGTCTCATTGTTTTCGTCCTCAGAGGCAAACTCGTAATAACTTGTACTAAACGTCCAAAAAGCGTGGTCATGAATTCACAATAAATCAGACGGCGAGTGTAATTACTCAGCGCGGACTCGTGTAATTGCGGTCCAGTATTATTGGAGGCTGGAGTTTTTCAGGGCAGTGGGTAGGAGATGGTGTTCCATAACGGACCAAAGCTCATGAAGTTTGCATGAGTAAGCAGCATTCTGCTGAGCTAGTGCTAACGCTACTGCTAACACCGCTAGGCAAAAGCACGCATTTTACACATTGTTGAGCAAATGAAATGTGAAAAATGTGTGCTATATTTCTACAGTTTTAAAGGTTAAAGCCAGAATAATGTCTGATTATATAAATAAAAATTACATTTAAGATATTTTTAAGATGATCTACATTTCAGCAGCAAAATTAACAGCTCAACTAATTAATATGATAAATGTTTATAATAATCAATATATTTAAGACAGTCAGTTGTGCTCTACACTAGGGGCGGGGATTTGATTTTGAAAAGAATCGCAGCAAGTCATTGCAAGTTTAGAATGCTTATTTTTTTTTAAATAATTCTTAAAAGGTAACGCTCTCTGTCTTATTCTCTGCCTGACACTTCTGGCTCTGTCCTTCTTGTCAAGGACCTCGGCGCCGGATCGACGTCTGGATCCCGTCGTCTGGTGCTTTGGGGAGTGATGTGTTTATTTATAGGCAGTAATGAGTGTAATTGGCTAATTAGTGCGCTGATTGATCTCCTATCGAGCGTGGCCGCCTGGCGCCTGGGTAAATTTATGAAGGATCGCTTTTAAATAGTGACTGCGACGGCCATTTAAACCGAGACCCCACCACTGCACCACCCACTACATACACACACACACTGACACACACACACATTTTTTAAAGAAAATGAGCATTATGGGGACTGAGATTTTAACAGGAGAAGTTCAGCTTGAATACCTTGTTGCTGTGCAATCAGGTCCAAGTCCCCACATTGGGAGGATACAAACACACACACACACACACACACACTCGTACTCCAGGCAGGGAAGCTCATATCTACTACCATGTGCAGTGGGTCGTCAGCAAAAATTCCACTAATTGCTCTCTTTAATAAGGTCAGAAAAGGTTCATTTGAGTGTCTCAGAGGGAGAAAGAGAGAGCGAGAAACACACACACTAATTAGCGAGGGATTTCAGACGAGTGTACGAATACAAAAACGTGAATTGACCGCTCTGGACATTAGGCTTATTACACACACACTGGTACTGCCTGCATGTCTATCTGCTGGAAAAGCTACGAGAAAACTCATTATTTTGTCTGTGTGCCAATATGAGTTCAGGTTTAGGTTCAAGTTTAGGTTCACATGCAGGTTCAGGTTCAGGTTCTGGTTCAGTCTAGATTAGGAGGGAGGGGAGAGAGGTGTGTAATTTACTTGAAGACACAGAAGAACAAAGAAGTGAATGATGGATCTGTCTGACTGGAGATTAAATCTCTCTCTCTCTTTCCCTCTGTAACCCAATTTCTCTCAATTCCTTGCTCCCTTTCCCTCAGCCGTACTTAATTAAAAAAAATTAAATCAGATTTTTAGCAGAAACACAAAATTTAGGCATTATTTAATTTTATATGTAGTAACTGAAAAATTTATAACCATTTCAACCATTTTCGAATGAAAAAATCAGTTACTAATGTATACTGAAGTCAAAGCACAAGTTTTCCAAAATATTTAAAAAATGTGAAATATGTTATTTTTTTCGTAGAAAACACAAAATAATATACAATGATTTGTTTTTATACACGAGATTGATATCAGTTACATATACAGTACAGTAAAAGAACAAAATTTTTAATTTGGGGGTAAAAGTCAAAAATGTGACATTTCTTTTAAAACTTCTAATTATTGAAATTGTTCCAGATTTTTCAATAACTACACTTATTTTAAAACTTAAATGTTGTTTAAATTTTGTATTTCTGCAGGGGAAATATTCAATATATCGTTATCAGATTTTTGTCCCTAATGCGATTAGTTTGGTCGCCAGTTGTCTTCTATACACGTGTTGATCCGGTTTCCAGCCTTCGCCCTGTAAACTGAATCCGGCCCACTTTACCGGCTAAATAAAGGATCCATAATAGATGAAGTTCACAGATGGAGGACTCCGGCTCAGGGACAGAAACCTGAACTGCTCAACTCCCCCTGCCAAATCTTCTATATAATAGTAGCAGACCAAGCAGAGCTCAAAATTATGTATCAAGTATTTAATTACAGAAAGCACTTTAGCCCATTATAATGATTATAAATAATTAAAAAGATTCATGTTGTGAGTGTGGTGATTGCGTAGAGAGTCCACTAGAGTGCAACACTGCAACTCCCTGCTGACTCTTTGGGATTTTTATACATGTATCATTACTTTCATCAAAATGCCGTTTATGGTATGAAATAGTATGTTGAGATCTAATATTTCATTACCAGATTTTTAATTTATTGTTTAAATGATCTAATTATAGAAATAACTAAACATAGGGTACCTGTGTATATTTTATATTTTATAATATAATATTTATAATATTATATACAACATATTACATATTCTTATATTTGGCTTATATTTTGTGTTTCTACAGAAAATTTATCAAATTTTTAATAATTAATATCGCTATCTGTATTACACCAGTATTTCACAAAGATATATTAAATAAAGATATTATACAGATAAAGGGTCTAATAGTGTATAATATATTTGTCGATTTTAGCACATCACTGCTTCAATTTGTTATTTTTTCCAACAACTAACTACTTTAAACTGCATCAGGAAACAACATTATTTAACGAAGCCTTTTGGCTCTCAAAAATTCCACGTACTTTACGTAGGTGCCTCTAAAGTTTGTTCGTTATTCAGTAAGACAGAGTGGCTTTTTTAAAGCTGGTTCCTGTCGTTTTTTAATCTTTTTTTTTCAGCCTGGAGCAGCCAATGGGTTCGCCCACCCGAGATATCGCCCTTTTCTGGGGCTTTTTTCTTCTTCTTTGAGACTGAGCTTTCAGGCTTTGCGACGCTCCCCGAGTGAGACGGGAACAGAAATATCTGCCTTCTCTCGTGTTAGAATTACTTTCAAAAAGTTGGGACTTCAGAGGTTGGAACGATGAAGTGAAGCGTCTGCTGGATCCTGCTGAAATAAAGCATGTTTAAGATCTTTGGTTTTTAAGCTCCTGCTGGTGCCGGGAGTGATTTTTAATTGGGATGTTTGCTAAACCAATAATAGAAATAAATCAGAATTAGTTTGAGTTGTTTTTGGTGAAGTTGAAGGATAAGATTTAAGCTGCCCTCAGAGAAACTGCCCCTAAAATTTGAAGAAATTTAAGATTCTCTGGATAAGTGTGTCTGGTAAATGCCGTAAATGTAACAACAATCAAGTACTGGGGCGTGAACTATTTTGTTAAAATGGCTGAAATTTTTGAGGGCTTTAGTCCAGCTTTGTCACAAATGGAATTTGGCCGACATGCTCAAGTCACCCTCAAGTCAAAGTCAAAGGAAACGTTATTATCATCTCTGCTATATACTGTACAAGTGCACAGAGAGAGACGACGTGGCTCCAGCGTTAACAGTGCAAACAACAAAAAACAAGGAACAAATAAGGCACATAGAATAAGTGGAATATCAAATGTTAACTTTACACTTTAAACTAGAAGTAGAAAGAGAAACATTTAGGGATGCAGTATTTCAACCTACAATTAATGGTCTTAGAATTGTCTTTTACACTGAATGTGCATGAGGTCAGTAAGAGTTTCAATATGAAAAATTCTATACAGTCTATGAAATAAAACAGTATCTCTTATAAAGACTGAGCTAACATTCAAGTTGGATCTAGTATGTGCAGATATTGTTAGTTAAAAAAAGTCTACGTAGTTTAAACTCTTTCAAGCTTGGATGCTACATGTATGATTCCATTTTGTGTAAGCTGTATGAAAACCATGTGCACAGTACTTTGCACAAACTCTTATCACAGTAACAGTGTCGTAGCCTATAGGTTTAGACTTGGTGGGGGTCTAGTGGTTAAGATACTCGCCTCTGGGCCATGGGTTTGAATCCTACCTATAGCACTACAATCATTAGGTCCCTGAGCAAGACCCTTAAGGCCACCAAACATATCAAAGTGTGAGGTCTCAGCTCAGACCACGGGAGGACTCCATCTCATCCAAAAGGCCATCTTACCAGGGCTCCAGTTCCAGACCTTCACAACGACCTCAGCTTACCAGATCAACGTCACCAGAATTTTAGCCTATCATATCCATCTCAACCGTATTTAAAGACTTTCGTTTGCAACCATTCCCTGCGAAGTATTGTTATGCCTAGTGCGACTTACCGAGCGTTATTTGTGTTTGCCTGCCTCCGTTTCGACCCTTGCTTTCTGTTTTTGGACTGTGTTTTCCGGTTCTGACCTTCGTGTGAATAAACTCTCTACGTTTTGTCAATTTCCCCTGTGCCTGCAACCTGGTTCTGTTGACTCTGCGTTGGGGTTCACCCGCCTGCCGTTACACAAAGCCTCACTTCCAGACCACTTTCTCTGTGCTTTCTTGTTGCTAAGTTACAAAAAGCATCATCGGCCACTTCCACGTTCATTCCTATTTCATGTAAACATTGTAACGTGTTCCATTGAGATTGGTAGTTTAGCTGACATAAAAGAGACCATCTTTACAACAGAGAGAAATTGCATCTTGGCATTAGCGGCAGCATTTGAACTAGTTAGCTTCTCCAGCTGCTCCAGATGCGCCGCCATTGTTGTTACTGAGTTCTTGGCTGTGTATGTCCCGCCCCTTCCTTGATTTCGATTGGATAGCTCTGCCTCTGAATATTAATAAAGAGAACAGCGACATATTCTTTTCTCCAGGACCAGATCTGAGTGAGTTTATTCAGTGCTAAACTGCTTGTCGAGTTGGCGTGGGTTGGGTTTTGAGT
Organism: Distichodus sexfasciatus; assembly: GCA_032718565.1. Taxonomy (NCBI): domain Eukaryota; kingdom Metazoa; phylum Chordata; class Actinopteri; order Characiformes; family Distichodontidae; genus Distichodus; species Distichodus sexfasciatus. The sequence continues at coordinate 93,556 of JAVGVS010000456.1, read as the reverse complement.
CACACGGCAGCTTGGTATCGCCGGCCTTCTGGAGACAGATTTCCGGCATTGGATTCGGACGCGCAGTGTGTTCCACTTCCATCTGGAGGCTCGAGCGGCTTAATGCGGTGACATTTTAAACAAAACCCTACAAATGTCAGCGAGCAGCTCGACGGACTTGTGCCCTTGAACAAGGTGGAAAATGCGATCTGCCGTACAAACGCTTTTAATACTTGCTTTTACTGTACCACGTTCTGGAAGAGGCACTTTACTGCCAATGTCACATTGAGGCGTGACAATGAAACATATTTTCATGAACGAATTATTTCAGGTCTCGGCTGAAACGACTTTTCAGTACTCGGTTTCATCCGCATTTCCCGTATCTAGGGGTGAGAATTGAAAATCTGTTGAGACTCAGAATCAGTTCCAGTTGATCTCTTGGGATCGGAAATTGTACGCCGCCACCATCGGCTTCTGACACCAGCAGAAAAGTAGCCGACCAAAGACAGGTCGTGTGGACGCTCTGATTCACTACAGTGAGCAGAAAAACGATCAGGCCCCAGTCCGCGCTCATCCAATGCCACCAATGCCAGAAAAATGCCAAATTCAGATGCCCATGTGGACGGGGCTATATAGAGGGTGGTGGTCTAGTGGTGACACTCACCTTTGGACCAAGAGGACATGGGTTTGAATTCTGCCTCCAGGGTTACCATAATTAGGTCCCAGTTGTCAGGGAGACGTTCCTAACACGTTCCTAAAACGTTATTGGAACCAATGACCTTCCGATCACAAGGTCAACTCCCTAATTATTACGCCACCAACTGCCCCAACAATTAGTAGATTGAATCTGTTGCACATCTCCAGAGTGGATGAGGGTCTTGCTCAGGGACCCGTAGTGGTAGCGCTGGAGGTAGGATTCAAACCCACGACCTCAGCAAGGCAAAAGAATTATATTACTATTGACCTGGGAGTGGCAGCGTCTCAGTTCCAACCCCAAGTTTTAGTTTTGATATCAGGAAGATGGTAAGTCGAGTGCGTATTCGCTCCTCTTCCTTTTCGTCGTTTGTTAAAGAGCGAGTCAGCGAGTCCCGTCGAGGCTTTATGCGAACCGCGAATCCTGTCGGAGTCGACAGGGAAAAAAAACACAACATGTTTTTGACGGAGAGAGAAAATCAAATAATAAAAAGGCCATTTTTAGATGCTGCAGCTCTCTTCGGCATGTGGGTTGCCACGGGAGACGGAGATGTGCAGCACTAATTGAATTCCCGAAGCGGCCTTTTGTAGCAGGCCCCGACCCGCATCCAGCATTGCGAGGGTGTGTCCCGACTCGTCAGAAAATTGAGTCCGTGAACTGCAGAGAAACAAAAATAAGCACTTAGACTAGGGTGGTGTTTAATGATTAACTTTGACTTTTTAATCGTAAACAATAAATAAGATTGTAATAAAGTAAATCTTCGACGCTAAAGTCTGATTGATATATCATTTCTCATACTGATACCAATTTCGATATTTAAAGAATTTCTAGAAATATCGATAATGACATAAATAGAGGTAACCAACAATGCTTTTTTGGCATTTTTGGGAGAGAACTACATTTCCCGCAATCCCCTGAGCGCTACTCAGCACCATGTCACAACACTACAAAATATTAATAAATGGCTGTATTGTGAGTAGAATGCTGGTATTTGTAATTTTCCGGTAAAAATTTGAGTTCAGTCTGAAATAAAGGGGAGATTTGACTGAACTGGAGTGTTTTAGGATCACAGATAAAGTAAGCAGGTGACCTGGCGATCTCCATATAATCACCATGTAATAGAAAGTTTGCTATGTGCACCCACCTCCCGCCAGCTTTAATTCCTGCGGATCTGCTTTTATTTTTACAAATATGCCATTGCATTCAACTGCGGGAAACTGTCACAGCTAGAGCCCAATGGGTGGATATCCGTCGTAGCAACGGAGAACTTTAATCCCAGAAAAATCCAACATTTTAAAAATGATAGTTTAATGTTGGGCGTACTGAACTATCGAACAGGGCGTTCGGAGGGTTCAGTAAAATACAGAAAAACTTTGCATCCCTAGACGGTACACTGCTTCGACCGGTGATTCCGGCGGCACAATTGTGATGCGATAGAGCCTATTGCAGTAAGGTATTATTTTATGCTGTAAGACGTTAATAAAAATCTATTAATAAAAATCTATTATTAATCTAACCACATATACTTATATATTTCAGTAGTTCATATAAAGAGTTTGATTAAGCCCATAATAATAACTATTAAAACTCTCCTACTTTATTTCTAACTCTTTTAGAACAAAATCTTTTTCTTCTGCCTTTCTGCCAATTTTATTTATTTATTTGATAAGTACAAGACGTATAGATTCCTTTTTGACTTCAAGGGCCCTGTTTTAAGAGCAGCGCCCCTCTCGGGCTCAACCATTTTATTTTTTGTGTTTATGGTTTCTGGTTGAGTTTATCAACAGCAGCACAAGTCCGGCTGAAACTCTCGAAAGCAGCTTATCTTTTTTATTCATAAGAGTGCTTTTGTTGATATAGCCCCATCCTCGTTCCTCACAAGCCCATCTCTCTTCAGACGGTGTCAGCCGGTGCTTTTTATTTGCGGTGGACGTGTTATGACAGTCGCGTGGCCTGCAATGCGGCGCTGGCGTGTCTGACCTGTCAAAAAGCAGGTGATCAGACCTGCCATTCCAACGCTAATCCGGGTAAACTTGGTCCTATAAAAGCCAGAACCTTCACTCTGATAAATTTGGAGTTTATGAGATGACTTGAGAGCTGTTCACCTGCCTCAAAAATCCTGATGTGTACATACACTGTACGTCAAAAAAATGAGTCGGAAATAAAGTACCTCAACAAGTCTAGAATCTAAGGTTACAAGCTGAAAATCTACTGTTAGACATTTAGATGGGTTCTAAGTTTAGAATCCATAGTTCCAGGTTTAAATTCGAAAATTCAAAGTTTTGTATCTGAGATTCAAAGTTTAAAATCTAAATTTAAAATTTCATGTTTCAGTTTAGATCTAATGTTCCAAGTTTAAAAAGATTCTGTAAGAGCTCAGCCCAGACCCAGGAGGAGAGTCCACCTCATCAGACTCCAGATCGTCACAAACCTCTGGCGCACCAGATCTACGCCACCGAGTATTAGCCTATCAGGACGACCTTCCAGTATTTAAATATCTCTAGTCATGCACAGGTTGTTTGGCGGCTATTGTTATGCCTGAAAAGCACGCATCAGCGCTTTCTTGTGTTTGCCTGGTTTTCGTTTGACCTTGCTTGTTTTGACACCTCTGCTTCTTAGACGCATTCGGATTTGTTTGCCCTGTGGATCGTGTATTTTGGTATTCACCCCTGCCTGAATAAACCTGCTTATTTTTCGGTCAATTCACCCCTGTGCTTCACGAATCTGGTTTTATCGACTCGCGCTTTGGGTTCACCTGCCTGTCGTTAAGAATACTTCGCCTCCACAATGGACCCAGCGAGTTTCAGCAGCGTTGGCGTGAACAAGCACGAAAGGACATTGACCTCGCCTCGAGCCATGGCGCTCCTCACCGGGCGGGCGCTTTGAACCTGCTAATTCGAGCCGCGTCATTAGTGTTAACGAGCTTAACACCGCGAATGCCACACCCGTATGGAGGCGGTAGGCCAGCTAATGGCGGGATTCTTGATGTAATGCTCACTCTACATCGAACACCAGCCAGCAAAATTCCGCGAGAGCGTACATTTTATCATGTTCTACTTACCGGGCAGCACGCGACCGGGCCACAGCACTCTGGACGACTCCAATCCCGCCTCGACCGCTTATGAACGCTTTGTCTCCGCGAATTAGCCATATTCACCATCCTCCGCTGAAAATCCATCCATGACCAGTTTCACGACCTCCGGCGAGTCCGGGTTCAGCGCCGATTTCTCCAGTTCTGCACGCCATGCCGAGCTGGAGCGACTCAGCGCCTCACTATCTCCGACGCTGACTCAATCAGGAACTGCAAAACCTAACTGCATGTCATGGAGATACTACCGACCAGAAGCTGTATATCCAGACCGCCATAGTTGGGGATCAGCTTTCCAACATCGCCGGCCCACCTGTCGACTCGACTGCGGGCCACGCCTCTCCTCCGCCTCCTTCCCCGTCAGGCAGCCGGAGGCGGACGACAAATCGGGCGCGCCTCTTCTCGGTTTCAGAAAGACAGAGTATGTTCCAGGCCTGCCTCTGTCTCTATTAGGAGAACCCGGCATGTGATTGCAGCTTGTCCCATTCGGGTCTCACTTTCTAAAAAGAGGTATGCGCAACAATTCTCTTGTCATACGGGCTGAACAGCTCACTATTCCTATCCGCCTCACTACTCTTTTTTTCTTGCAAAGGCCCTCATGCTTATGGACTCTGGAGCAGCAGGAAATTTATTAATAAGGAACTGGCGAGACAATTAGGGAGTGAAACTCACACCTTTAACACACCCCTGCCTGTGAGGGGGGTTTAGATGGGAGACCCTGGACAATGGCCACATTACCTTTCCAGACTTCACCAGAGTGTCAGTGTGGGGCCTTTACACCATGAATTTCTATCTTTCTCTCGTGGTTTCACTCCCCGCATAATCTCATATATTGGGTCACCCTGGTTGGTTCTCCACAACCCCTGTGATATCCTCAGCAGATAAGGAAATAGTCGCCTGGAGTTCGGCGCGGGTGCTCAACTAAGTGCCTCTATCACTTCCAGCACTTTAACAACATCTATTGAGAGCTCCCCAGGGAGCCTGTTTCACCTGTATCCTTCCTGCCTATACTCACTACTCCTCGACGTTTTTCGCTCACCTCTAGGACCGGGCTACCTTCTCCACACTGCTCCTGGTGATCAAATGATCGACCTCCTGCCAGATGCTCCGTTATCAAGGAAGTCGCATGCATTCTTTGTCTCTAACTCCGAAACCAAGGCAATGAACACCTGGCATTAATGAAGCTCCTAGAGAGCGGAATTATCCGGGCCCTCCACGTCTCCTGCCGCTTCTGGATTCTTTTTTGTGGAGAAGAAGGATGGAGGTCTTCGTCCCTGCATTGATTAACGTGCCCTGAACAAAGTCACAGTGAAATTCCGGTATCCTCTTCCACTCATCCCTTCTAGCCTCGAACATCTTCGTGCTGCCGCCCATTTTCACGAACTAGGACTCAGGAGCGATACAACCACATTCGTGATCCGAAGGACGAGTGGAAGATCCGCTTTCATCACCAAGGCGAGGCCATTTTGAATATCTGTCTTCTTATGGCCTCGCCACACGCACCCTCTGTCTTCCAGCTCATGGACGAGGGTCTTCATGACATGTTGATGATTTTGTTATCGCCTACATTGTATCTACATCCTCATTTTTTTCTCCGACCTCACCTCTCATATCACCCATGTCAAGAGAGTCTTGGTAAACGCTGCCTTCGAGAGAACTTCCTGTATGCAAAAGGGAGAAGGCCTTCCACCAACCATCAGTAACCTTTTGGGTCACGCCCTTCAAAGCCGGAGCAGGTAGCGATGGAGTCGTTGAAAACCCAAGCCGTAAGGGAGTGGCCTGAGCTTCAAGACCCTGGCGAGTTCTAATGCTTAGGTTTTGCCAATCATTATCGCGATTTATTCGAGTTTCAGTGAGAAGGCGGCCCTTTTAACCTAGCTCCTCAAGAGTGGGCAACAAGCTGCACTGGTGTGTGGAACTCCACTGGCCACCCAGGCCTTCCAGTCTCCTCAAGGAAAGCCTTTGCTCGGCCCCAGTCCTCTGCTCACCCAGACCCTGAACTACCGCTCGAGGCTGAAGTTGACGATCGAACTGGAGTTGGAGCTGGTGTTTCCTGCCAGCTGCAAGGTAACCCCCAGGAAACTCCATCCGAGGCGCTTTTCTCAATGAAACTGTCCCCCTGCTGAAAGTGAACTATGGAGTGGGGGGACTGGAGTTGTTGGCCACTGTTGGCCCCTGAGGAATGGAGACACCTGCTCGAGGAGCATTCACCCGCTCACTGTGTTCACGGACCACAAGAACCTAGAGTATCTTCGTGAGGCAAAGCACCCTTTAACCCCGACAGGCTCGTGGGCCCCTGTTCTCACCAGGGTTTGGTTCACGGTAACTCACGCCTGGGTCCAAGAACATAAAGGCCGGCGCGCCTGTCCCGGCAACAAGAGGAGAGGGACACCCCCGCGCCTCCTGCCACCGTCCTTCCTCCCGACTGCATTGTGGGCCCCATCAGGTGGGAGATAATGGACAAGATTGAGGAGGCCAATCCCGACAAGACCCTCTCCTGCCGAGACCCTGCCCCAGAAGGTGTTTGTGCCAGCAGCTGCCCGAGGTACCTGCTCAGCTAGCTCCACTCCTCCCAGGGGTTCCGGGGCACTTGGCTACCCGAGACCTTGCCTTGTTGAAGAAGCTTGGTGGGCGTCTGGCGGGAGATGACATCACTGACTTCGGTCTCCTGCCCTGTCTGCGCCCAGTCCAAGACACTCCCCGCCAACCTCCCAGTGGCTGCCTGCTTGAACTCTCCCCTATTCCTCGACGTCCCGGGTCCCACCTGGCTGTAGATTTTGATCACTGACCTGCCTGAGTCTGAAGGTTTCACTGTCGTGCCGTGGACAGGTTCTCTCAGATGTGCCGGCTCATGGCCTCTCCCCAAGCTCCCACTGCCCTGGAGATGGCCGACTTGTTGGTTCGGGAGGTGTTTCGCTGGCCCGGGACCTGAGACATAGTTAATTTGTGTTTCTCAGTCTAGGATCTATGTCCAAGTTCCAAGTTTCTAAGTTTAAGATCATGGTTAAAAGTTTAGAATCTATGATTCCAGGTTTAAATTCTAAAATTTCAAGTTTAGTATCAAAAGCCCCATTTTATGTTGCATGTTTAGAATGTAAGGGCAAAACTTTTAGACCTGGGGGTTTCATAAGTTTAGGAGCTGGTATTTCCAGCTTATAAACCAGTTAGGTTATAAATTTAGGATTTGAAGTTCCAAGTTTGCGATTATAATATTATCATGCTAAAAGATCATCATTTACACCATTAACATTTACCATAAACACTGATATTTTTTATATTAACATTAAATGACATTTAAAAATTAAACTCGATGCCAAAGGGTGTAACGAGCACATCAGACTTCATTGATATATTAATTCAGTGATCGCTGAGTTCATAGCATTGATCCAAAATAACATCATTAATTAGACATCATACATATTGTAATGCACATTTCTGACAAAAACTTTAAATCCTCTTATTTTAACTATTTTTGATTCACAAGTTGGGACACTGACATGACTAGCATCATTTTTGTTGTATTTCTGAAATTCATTGGCATCATCCCAAACTGTCTCCGCGCCATCGCCTGACACATGAAAGTGTAAACGTCGGCCGCTAGGTTGGTCACGCAGCCCATAAACGCTCTTTTCATCAAGGCTTCACGCCATCAGCGTTAGCGCCGGTCAGCAAGCAATTGGTGCCTTACGTTAGCGCCTTTAAATGCGTAGCATCTCTCGCCATACGCCAATGAGAGGGCGAGGACTTTCACGTCCCGAAAATTAGTGTCCGGGAGGCGGAGAATCGAGCACAAAGAATTTGCAAGTTGAGATCTGAGGCAAGAACATGAGCACAGAGAAACGGAGGGAGTAAAAATGCTACTGATGAAGGAAAGCTAGAGATCTCTAAGATGTGCCGGCTCATACCTCTCCCCAAGCTCCCCACTGCCCTGGAGATGGCCAATTTAAGTTGTCTGGAGAGCTGCTCTCCGGATCCCGGAAGACATATAGTTTCAGACCGGGCTCCCCAGTTCACGCCCCAAAGGTATGGGAAGGCGCGATGTCACGACTGGGGGTCAAAGTCAGCCCCACCTCAGGCTATCATCCTCAGCAACGGCCAGGTGGAGAGGCTCAACCAGGAGATTGGTTGCTTTCAGGGCCCATTATACAACAACCAGCATAGCGGGGTCCAGGTACCTTCTCTGGGCTGAATATGCGCAAAACCCTCCGTCACTCATCATTGTCCCTATGTCTCCGCTCCAGCAAGGCCTCCTGGTTTGCAACCCCTGCTTTTCCTGGGAGGCCGAGCCCACTGATGTCCCGCGGTGGATGATTGGTTCAAGGACAGTAGGTGTGGGAGGCCGCCCATATGCATCTCCGCCGAGCTGCTCCAAATGCTAGAAACGCCCAGGCAGATTTGGCGCCGACGTCGGCTCCCAGTGTTCCGGGGTTTCGGCCAGCGGGTGGTTATCAACTGGACCTGCACCCCACGCTTCTCCTCCAAGAAACTCACTGCTACATTGGGTCTGCGAAGGTGGTTCGATCATGATACCCCAGTGTCCCACAGGCCAAGCAGCGTTGCCCCCTCCTACCGTGATTCCCACCTACCCACGCCTCCTTGTTGAAGCCGGTCCGCTATAGCCTCACACCCTCCAGTCCCAACCTCCTCCTGGGCGCCCCCAAGCAGTTGGATGGTGACACTGCTCATCGGGTCCGTGCGCCTGGATCTGCTGGCTGCCGGGCACCCCGAGTACCCGGGTGGACTGGGAGGGATACGGCGGGAGGGGAGCAGTCATGGGTGGCGCGGTGAAAAGATATTTAGACCCCAGCCTGTTTGGAGGACTTCCACGCCCAGCACCCGGATCGTCTGGGTCTCACCACGGGCCGCCCCCATGCCTGCCTCGGCCGTCAGGAGCCGCCCGTGGAGGGGGGGGTACTGTAAGAGCCCAGCCCAGACCCAGGGAGGAGTCCACCTCATCAGACTCCAGATCGTCACAGCAACCTCTGCGCACCAGATCTACGCCACCGAGTATTATCTATCAGGGACTTAATCTTCCAGTATTTAAAGAATCTTAGTCGCTATTATTATGTTTGCGAAGTATTGTTATGCCTTTGTGCTACGCATCAGCGCTTTTGTGTTTGCCTGTTTTCTAGTTTGACCCCTTGCTTGTTTTTGGATTACCCTCTGCTTCTGACGATTCGGATTTGTTTGCCTGTGGACTGTGTATTTGGTACTGACCTCTGCTCGAATAAAACCTGCGATTTTTCGACAATTCACCCCCTGTGCCTAATGACCTGGTTTTATCGACTTCATGCTTGGGTCTACCTGCCTGTCGTTACAGATTCTAAGTTTGGAATCAAAGGCCCATTTTTATAGTTCCAGGTTTAAACTCTAAAATCCCAAGTTTAGAAACAGAATCAAAGTTTTGAATCTAAGTTTCCAAGTTCAGGATCTAGGGTTACAAGTTTGACATTTACAATTTTAACTTTAGATCAAAGGTTCTATGTAAAATTCTATAGTTCCAGGTTTAAATTTTTGGTGTTTTAGTCTAGATCTAAGGTTCAAGTTCCAAGTTTTTAAGTTTAAGATCAAGGGTTGGGTAAAAGTTTAGAATCTATAGATTCCAGGTTTAAATTCTAAAATTTCAAGTTTAGTATCAAAAGTTTCATTTTTATAAGTTGCATGTTTAGAATGTGCGGTAAACTTTAGGACCTAAGGTTTCATGTTTAGGAGCTGGTGTTTCCAGTTTATAACCAGTTAGGTTATAAATTTAGGATTTGAAGTTCCAAGTTTTATGATTATAATATTGTATCATGCTAAAAAGATCATCATTTACACCATTAACATTTACCACAAACACTGATATTTTTTATATTAACATTAAAATGACACATTTAAAATTAAACTCTATGCCAGTTAGGGGTGTAACGATACATCAGACTTCATTGATACATTAATTCAGTGATCAGCGAAAGTTCATAGTATTGATCCAAAATCAAACACACTAGACATCATACATATTGTAATGGACATTTCTGACAAAAACTTTAAACTCTCTCATTTTTAACTATTTTTGATTCACAAGTTGGGACACTCGGACATGACTAGCATCATTTTTGCTGTATTTGTTCATTGGCATCATCCCAAACTGTCTCCTCAAGGCTTACCTGCCTGACACATGAAGTGTAAACGTCAGCTCGCCAGGGAAGGTCACGCTGCCCATAAACGCCTTTTTCATCAGCTTCTACCATCAGCGTTAGCGCCGTCACAAGCACTGGTGCCCTTTACGTTAGCGCCTTTTTAATGCTAGTATAATCTCAGCTTATACGCTAATGAGAGGGCGAGACTTTCACGGCCCGAAAATTAGTGTCCGGGAGGCGGAGAATCGAGCACAAAGAATTTGCAAGTTGAGATCCGAGGCAAGAACATGAGCACAGAGAAACGGAGGGAGTAAAAATGCTAATGATGAAGGAAAGCTAGTAGCGGCTAATGGTATACTTATGCACGTTCGGGATTTGTTTTCCAGATTAGCATTATTGATTAGACATGAACTCTCTGAGGTTTGCACTTTCCTGGAACATAAATCAACAGTTCTTAACAAGCGACTAAAATCCAGCTCAGCTGTTTCTTGCTTTCTTGTGATAATGAGAAAATAATGCTCGTTATTTTGAGATCACAAGTTATTTTTTTATCTTATGAAAACAGCTTTTGTAATCTGAAGATCACTACATATTTTTCTTTTCTTGGGAACTTTTCTTATATTGAGACCACGTGTTATTGCCTTGAAAACACATCTTAAGAGATCGTTTGAAAAATAACAACTTCGAAAACAACCTTTCTTACCTACTGCGTAAGGAATAATTAACTCACGATCACGAGGATTATGACCATCCATTTTTGGAATGTTTTAGAATATTTTTCAGAATATAGTTTTCTAGCATCGCACAATATTCTCTGTGGGATTTTGAGCTCTTCACCGTCTTGTTAAACTCGAGCACAGAAAGCTGAAGTAACCCTTACAGACCTAAGAGAATTTGGTGTTTTTCATACCTTTTGCTTTTCAGCTCATTCTAGTGTGTGTTGAAGTTGTCTTTATGTTGTTGTGTTCAGGACGTCCTGCACTACTCAGGTCATAGTTTGATGTGTAAATGCTGACACTGTCTTGAAATCAGCATATTTTTGATGAAAACTGGCTTGCGCCTGTAGAAATGTTTACTTGTTTTAGCTTTATGTGGTATAAAAGCTCAGGAACTGTAGATATGACTGCTAGTAATAGTAAGGAACGGGTGTGCTTTATTGACCTGCAGAGTTGTTATCATGCAGAGAGACATTCTATGGGTTAGTGCTGTGAAGAAAAATAAGGTTAGTGCAGGTGGAAACACCTCTTAATCCATTTGGTATCTATCTTGATTACACTAACATTATAGAACTGAAATATATATTTTCTGACCAACTGAAAATGAAGAAATACTAAAGGTTTGGGTCATTTTGAGCCGATTTGTCTGTAAATGAGCTGCTTTTTGGCCGTTTCTGTGTCATGGTGGATGTAGTCTGCATGACACGAGGCGAGGTCATGGTGCAAGCCATCTTTATTGACGAGGTTCAAAAAACAGAAACAAAACTGCATGAGGCCACAAACCAAACACACAACGCCGCCATCTTCAAAACCACGCTGTAGCACGCCGGCTACGGGGGAGGGTAGTGTGAGGGTGGACCGACAGGAAACAATGGGATAAACCAGGCCTAAACAGGGAAACATAACAAGGGACAATATTAATCAAACGGGGTGAAACCAATGAGAAACCAGATCCTAAACAAACCAAATCAAACCATACAGGGGAAACCAATCAGGAACAGGGGCTGAACCAAACTCTAACCAACACGGGTGGGGATACTAACGAAGACTGATCAACCTATCAGACACAAAGGGAAGGTGGGGCAACGGACTTGACAGACAGGGATCACACAGGACAAAACCCAATACACTAAACAAGCAGAAACGGCCGCATCTGCTGGCCGCTTAGCCAAGTCAACGGGGGCCTGTTACGGCCAAAGTCCAGGGGGGCAATGACATTCTGGAACAGAGCTACATTTTGGTGCATGATGGTGTTCCATATGACAGGTGAGAGCGCTAACGTGTGTGTTTACATCGCGACTAATGTACCTACTGCGTTTTAATGCTACTACTTCAGTTTTGCTTCACAGAATTACTCAGAAATGATTTCACATACAGAGGAATCAATATACTGTGAGGTTACTTCAAGGTCTTGTGATTCTGACGGTGAGTGTGTGGTTTCTTCTTCACGGATGGGTCAAATGCGAGTTCACATTTGCTTGTGGCGCGCTGTGTGCCGTGCTGGCGTTCACAAAGACAAATAATCACACACTTAAATGCGCTACCAACTGCCCCATCAACGCACTACGCAATAAACTTCATTCTCTTTCTAAAGAGCCACTTCTGAGCTGGGCCGCGGCGCAGGCGAGTCGCCACTGGAAGCGCAGCTTAAGATTGGGGAGGATAAGGACTAGAAAGAGAACGTGTATCATCTGCAGCTCTGCCGCGACACCTTTTACCCCCTTAATCCCAAAGAAGTAGGCGAGGATGAGTTCACGACCCACGGGGAGAGAGAAATGCGGCGGGAGTGTGGATCAGTGCTTTCAGCTCGACCCGGGCTGATCCTCACACCAAACCCCAAATGCGCGGTGGACGGAACCGGGGAGAGATGGAACGACAAAAACAGGGTTAAACCCGTGGCCGGTGTGTGTCTGTCATCACTGCTGAATTACACACAGCTACTATGGGTTACATCTCCGATAAAACACTTAACAGGTTAATGTCTGAACTGCATTATGAAATGGTTATGATGCACATTATATCATATTAAATATATATGACCCTCCACAGCAAAACCAGTGGCTTGTGGCACATTTTCAAAATTAAGGGATTATGATTTTCATGAAAGGGCATAAATCAAGCTTCAAAACGATACCTATGTGGAATGAATCGCGACGACATATGACTGCGATATCAACATTCAAAGGAGTCGGGTTTCTCCTGTCACGCCAAGTGAGAAACGGAGAAATCTGCCGTCGAAGTTGACTATCGTCGTAGCACTCACAGAGACGCCAGGCGGTCATGCTGGCTGCCCTGCATTTATGGTAGCCTACGCTGCATTCACAGCCACACGGATAGCCTAATACCTTGCGTTAGGTTAACTGAACTCTCGGGAGACGGAGATGGATTCCGCCGAGAAAATATCTTCACGCTTAGTCAACCAGTGGATTTACCGTAAATATTGAAGAGCGTCAAAACACAAACTTTTAACATTCTGCTGGAATTGAATTTCACCTCAAGAAAGTCACGCTTTTAGGATGGAAAGGGTAAGTTTTTCGAAAATAAATTTATTCACAACAGTACAGTATAGACCCTTCCACTGTTTCGCTAAAAACACTAAAACAAAAATCCAACATTTTACCCTATCGTGCAAATATGCTTCGTTTTTCTCGAAACCTGCTGCATACAAGCGACTGGTTTGCCGTGGAGGGTCACATTTATCAGAGAGAGAGAGAGAAAATGGTACGCATTCTCTTCGTCTCATTTTCTTTACGCCTCTCTCTTAGCCACCTCACCTATTATCTTTTCTCTCATTTTCTTCTTTTGCTTTTTCTCATTCACTCTCTCTTATTTTCTCTCTCTCTCTCATTGCTGTCTCATTTTCTTTTTTTCTCTCACACTCTCATACTCTCTCATTTTACTTTTACCACTTGTTTTCAAGATTCTCTCTCTCTCTCTCTCTCTCTCTTCCTCTTTTCCCCTCTCTCTCGCTCTCTCTCTTCCTCTCTTCCCTCTCTCTCTCTCTCTCTCGCTCTCTTTCCCCCTCTCTTTCCCTCTCTCTCTCTCTCTCCCTGTGAGCTCAGATGGTCTTGGTGTCCTTGTGTGTGTGGTGTGACCTGTACCTTCAGTCTGAGTGATGAAGACTTGTTGTTATTCTTTCGTTCTCTCTCTCTCTCTCCCTCTCCATCTCCTCTCTCCATCTCTCTCTCTCCTGTCACGTTGCACCTTCTGTTTCGTGAGAACTGTGTGTTTGTGACTTGCAGGACTCTGGGTTCTTGTCGTCCTTCTGCAGTCTGTCTCTCTTCCTCACATCTGTCCATCTCTCTTTCAACTGTCTCATTCCATCATATTAACTCTCTCTCTCTCTGTTCCCATGCACATGATCCTTCTCCATGTTCTATGTTTTCTTTCTTTCTCAGTTTCTGTCGTTTTTTAATCACAATTTCCCTCCTTTTTTCATACTCTCTTTTTCTTTCTTTTCTCTCTTGAACCATGTGCCCTTCAACCCAGACTCTCTCACTCTTCAATTGGCCATTCCATCCGTCCGTCATGTTCTGGCAACCTCCTCATGAGCTTAAATACTGTGCATCTCTCTCTCCCTCTCCCTCTCTTTTCCATGGCCCCAGGTGAGGGAGGGAGGGAGTGATGGTGTGATGAAGTGGAAGAGTGCAGACCGAGCACTGCTGTTTACCACCTCCTATTGTTTTATTCATGATACCTAGTCACACACCAATTGAAGCGAGCGACAAGCAATATTATAAAGCAGAGCGAAGCGGCTCTCGTAGGAGGAGAAGAGAAAGAGAGGGATGAACCTGATGAATAACCTCCGTGGAAGGAATTAATCTACTTAAATAAACGTCAGAGTGATTCAGAGATAGAGGGAGCGGGACGGAAGAGAGAGAAGTAACATGAAGAGGGGGGAGAGAGATAGAGAGAAGGCGGTGAGAGAGAGGGAGGATGAGAAAGGAAGGATGAAAGTGGAAAAATGGGGAAAAGAAAATAGGAAGACAGAAAGCAAATAGAAGAGAGGAGAGGAAATAGAGAATATGAGAAAGACAAACAGACGGTGTCGGGGGAGAGGGAGAGAACGACAGAGTCTTAAAGAATGCTAATGGGAGAGATAGAGAGAGGGAGCGTGTATCGGAGCGAGGCGCGAGATAAACGAGTACGGGGGGGAACAGGGCAGATTCTTCTGCAGAAATGAGGTCGTCTTTCCGTCTGATCTGTTCATCAGCGCTGCTCCTCTCATTTCCGCCCTGCTGCTGCTCGTCCTCTCATCTCGAGAGGGAGGGAGGATGGAGAGATGAGGAGAGAGGGAAGGAGGGATGACGGAGCCACGCCCACTTTATTAGAGGTCTCCATGGTAACTCCAGCTAATTAATGATGAAGGAGGCAACAGGCGACTTTCTTCTTAAAAGGCTTCAGAATTGCTCCACCTGCTTATCGGCCTATTCCCGCCACTGATAGCAGCTGCTATCCAGATGGCGAATTCAACGATTTTCCTCATTACTGCAGTAAGAAAATGAATTCCTTTATCGTCATTCTGGCAGCTCAAGAAAGCAGGAAAGGCTCCTCCTCCGAATGGGGGAAAGGTGCGCCGCCACGATCACCACGCTCGTTTATTTCTTCTCTGTCCCTCTTGTTGTGTTTGTTGTTAGTTTCTAGCTGCACTGTAGCCAACTGCTGTAAATTTAGTAATTTCTCCAAAGTTACTGTTTTCAGTAAAATACTGCACTTAAATCTACAGCAAACTTGTGTCGACTCTTTGCAAACACAGTAATGTTTTCCAGAAGAATTCCAAAGGATGTAAGTGGATTTTCAAAAAGCTGATCGCGTTTCGGTGTTGTAGAAAAGCTTTTCCAGAGAATTCCCAGGTAGATGAGTGACATTAAATGCCAATTGTGCCTTCTGTCACTTGGAAAAGTAGTTTCCCAAGAATTCCAAGTTAGCTAGATGAGTGATATAAGACGGTATAAGATCGTCCATCACTTGTAAAAGAGGTTTTCCACAGAATTCAGAGGTAGACGAGTGTGACGAAACACTAATCATTCCATCTGTCACTGGAAAATAAGTTTTCCAGACAAATCCATGATAGAATTGTGACGTTATATGCCGATCGTACCATCACTTGCTCGGAAAAGAAGTTCTCCAAGAATTCCGTCATAGACAAGTGACATTAAGCCCTGATCTTGTCCTCTGTAGCTCGGAAAATATGTTTCTAGAGAATTCCATGTTAGACAAGTGATGTTGAACGCTGAATATTTCAGTCTGTTGCTCTGAAAAGAAGTTTTCCAAAGAATCCTGACGAACAGTAGTAATGTTGAACGCCAATCATGATCTCTGCCACTCGGAAAAGAAGTTATTCACAAAATTACATGAAATATAAGTAACATTAAACATTAATTGTGTCGTCTGTCTTTCGGAAAAGAAGTTTTCCAGAGAATTCCTAGGTAGACGAGTGACATCAGTATTCTCTCTCTCTTCATCATGCCTCCGCCATTTGCTGTCAATAAACTCACGAACGTGACTAATTGATTATTCACTCTTCCACACCATGTGAGGTTAATATTGCAATTTTGTGTTTGGCATGAGCTCGGAGCCGTGACTCATTCCACAATCTGTATTTTTTGGAGGAGGAGGGAAGAAGGGAGGAGAGCCCTGAGAGTCGGAGTTTTCTGCTGTGTCTCAATCGCTGTCGATGATTCTCGCTCTTCTGAGAAGGGGAGTAAGAGAAATAAGAAAGAAAGACTGCAAAGCCGCACGGAAAACTTTCTATCAACCTAAATATAACTCCACCTCCTGCTTCCTCCTCCTTTACTTTCTGGCCGGCTGTCTGCTGGGTATCGATCACTTTTCAAATTACACCCAATCACAGCGTCTCGGCTCCAGTGGTGAAAATGTGGCGACGTGTGGGCATCAAAAGTCAAAGTCAAAGTCGAAGTGAACTTTATTGATGTTCCACCAGACAGAAATATACAGAGACGAAATGATGGACAGAGAATTCCCAAGTGGGAGGCTGACGTTAAATGCCTTGGATAATTTGGTTTGCAAAATGTATAATAATGAAACTAATTTGGAACAGATTTCCCTGCTCATTCAAAAACTCGTGAACCAATCACAATTTCACAATCCCACAAGTGACGCAGCTCCTATTGTGGATTTAAACACATCCTGAAGCATCTTCCCCCAATGGGAGCATTTAACCAGAGCTTAAAGGTCGTGAGTCATGCTGACCTCGTGGACTCCTTGCTAAAGAGAATCGTGAGAAAAAAATCACACCCTGGTATATTAAATTATGTTCAAACCCGGAGACGACGCGATGCGAAGCCGATGAGTTTGTCTCCTGTGTAAATGGGATTTTCTTTGCTGGAAGAGACTCGGTAATCTCAGCGAGAGAAAGCAGAAGAGAACAGAAGCGACTGTTGTTAAAGTGATTTTTGTAAAGGTCACGGCTCTGGTGCTGAGGTTTCTCTTCATGATTAGACGACAAGTTTTCATTTCGTGTTCTCTTTTTCCTCCTTCTCTTGTTTCCGGAGGAGAATTCTGTCTCGACTGAAGTGTTTTTCCTCTTTTTGCCGGTCTGCTTTGTGGCCTGTGGTCTGGCAGAAGTGTGTTACAGACGGACGGTTTTCTTGTTATTTTTAGTCCACTGTCAGTTCTGATGTGAAGGTGGTGTCGGTGACGGTGGCTGCCCTTCAATTATTTCTGCCTTTTGGCCTTTTGGTACTTAAAGCCCGGATTTGGAATCGCAGCAAAAATACTCCCTAAAACGGAGTGTGTTGGGAGAAAACACATTATGGCCAGGTAAAATGATGCCTCGGTTAAAAATGTGGCATTAATATCTCAATGGAATTATTTCAGTTCAATGGATGACGATTCGACGTCTAGCGATATTAAAAAGTCTGCTACGACATGATTTCAATTTGATTCGATTCTGTCGCCACTGCTCAACATGAGACAATGTCATATGCTGATTTAACCAAGTGTTTTCCAAGTTGCTTTCCCGAATTTTAGAAATCAGAAATTACAACTAGATTAAGATAAAGAAATCTTACAAGAAACTAAACTAAAAGAGGAAAAAATATATATATAGAAAAACGTTCCTGAATAAAGACCTTGTTATTTCTTTTGGGAGTGTTTTCATAGTTTCTCATCACTTTCTCATTAACACAGGTTACTTTCTCGGGAGCTCTCAACCCTTTCTTGTGAGTAGTCAAAGTCAGTAAAATCTTATTGTCATTCTCCTATATACTGTACAGATACATAGAGAGACGAGACGACGTGGCTCCAGGTTTGTTTTTTTTCAGTGCGGAGAACAGAGAACAACAAATAAGGAATAAACAATAAATAAGTAAAATACAAAATATACATTAAAATGATTAACACATTTTAAACCAGAGCATGTAGAGTCTAAATATAATTTGAAACTAGAAATAGAAATAGAGGTAGAGTTGAGAAAGTTAGGATGCAGTATTACCTACAAGTGGAAACTGGCATTTTACTCTGGATGTGCAAGAGGTAGAAAGTTATAATATGATAAATACATTATTACATTGCACATGTATGGTAAAAAACCAAAACATTTATACAAGTAGTATACAATGTTTGTGCAAATAAGTGTCGGCAATGCAGTGTTAATTTCACATGAACTCTAATTATCCCCCATTAACACAGGTCACTTTCTTGTTATTTTCTTCTCATCACTTTCTCATCAACACAAGTTACTTTCTCAGGAGTTCTCATTACTGTCTCGTTAGCACCGGTTATTTTCATGCCTTTCTCATAAGTACAGGTAACTTTCTCATTAGCGCTCATTACATTCTCATCACCACAAGTTATCTGCTTGTGGCACCTTGTACTTCTGCATATGATACTTTCCCATCTTTCTCTTTTCTCTTGTAAACACACAATACTTTCTAGTGATCACTCATCACTTTCACACGAGCACATCGTACTTTCTCATGAGCCCGTCTTAAAGACCGTGTGTTCCACTCTTATGTTGTTTCAGACCCGTTTCACACTTTTCCAAAAAACTCGCTCCGGCCTAAAAATCGCAATTTGCTATTCCTGCAGCAGCAGTGCCAGGAGACGCCATGCTAACTTCCACCGCCAACCGCCAACATGAGCTCCGCTCATCCGTAATTTACACCTCGGGTTAAGCGCCGACATATTAATTAAAAACTCCGCACGGATTCTCCGTTCTGGTGCCAAATCCTGAAATTAGCAGCTCGAAGCTCCGACAGCTGCTCCTGGAACGTCTTCAGTGTCGCCACTCGGAATCATGTCATTCTGCCATCGGAACAGGAAGAGGGTGCGGGGAGTTGCGCTTCTCGTTTAATTTTTGTTTAGCCGCGCGAAGATGTTGCGCTAATAACCGGACGAATGTGCAGTTAGAAAACTTCATACTTCATGTTTAGGATTACAGTGAATGAATTACAGTGGTGTGTTCAGTATCAAATTACTGATTTATATTAAGTTATAACCATTATCGGAAGATTCAGAAGTTGATTGTTTTTCAGAAGCCGCTACATTAAAATATACTGTAGTTAAATATACTGTATACTGTATATACATATAAATAGAAGTTCT
This sequence comes from Distichodus sexfasciatus, assembly GCA_032718565.1. NCBI lineage: Eukaryota > Metazoa > Chordata > Actinopteri > Characiformes > Distichodontidae > Distichodus > Distichodus sexfasciatus. Next base: position 74,392 of record JAVGVS010000456.1, on the reverse strand, counting down.
GTAGCTGTAATTTTCATATATCATTCACTGTTACATTCTGAGTAAAATTGGCAAGGCATATATATATATATATATATATACTGTTTTGCAGTGAAAAATGTAACGTGCTTCTGTATATATATATATATACTGTATATAATATTATATTTTTCAAAAATGAATAAATATTGCATTTTTTTCAATAATGTGATTATTATATAAGTCACCACACCTTAAAACATGTACTACAATACCTTACAAAACTGAAACTAGCAAAAATGTTTTAAAATGTAAATATATATATACTGTATATACTGTATATATGGGGATGTACATGTTCATATGTATATATATATATATATATATATACACACACAGGTATATTGCAAATTATATATTTACATAAATCAATATTTTATTATTCAACATTAGCATTAACATGTATTGTTAAATGTAAAAATATTTGCTCGTGATCATCGCTTGTGATTTATATAACGATCATTTGTTGCTTATTTATTTCTAAATACAACAAAATTAGTGATTTGCCAAATTTATGTGCAGAACAAGAGATTTTTATTCATATATCTGTATAAAACCAGGAGCTGTTCTGGAAAAAAACATTTTATTTTACAATTGAAAGTACCCCCAAAAAATATAGGAAGTGTGTGTGTGTGTGTGTGTTCGGTCCAGCGAAATGTCGCTGCCATGTTCCTTAACTTGAAGCCCATCGTCTCAGCAGGTCACATCATTAAAGGGCATCTACTTCATCCCGATTGACCACACACACACGCACACGCACACACACACACACACACCTGTACTTGTATTGCTATCTTAGAGAGGACCTTACATTGACTTCCGTAATGACTAGATGTAAATGATACTACAGCTACACTTAACCTTAACCTCAGTAACCAAAAACTAGTCTCTAACCTGTCCCCATAAAACATGGACAAATCACAGTTTCTCCTGTCGTTTAAGGTACAGCCGGGTCCTCACAAAGCTCTAAATACATGAACACACACACACACTGCTCTCATGATAATCACACACTCATGTCAAAACCTCTCAGACTCAAACTGAATAATTCCCCCCACTGGGCAGGTCTGGAGTCAGTCGCTAAGAGCTACTTGCCATCCCTTATTTACCCCCTCGTTCTTTTACCCCGAACACACACACACACACACACTGCGGGTTTCTCTAACAGCTCGTTAATGGTGCACTCATCCGGCCGTTCATTAACCGAGAGCCTGTTTCCCACTCGTGAGCTCAGAAAATTCAGCATCAAACCATTTTTACCGAGTGCTCTGGAGGGAAAATTCTGCTGGTTAGCGTGTTGAGAGGAAATCTAAAAAAAATGTCTCAAATAGCACAAAAATTGACTATGCAAATAAAGGAGCCCTGTAGCTTTAATTTCAAAATATATTCAGAATTCTTTCACGGGATTTTTAGAATTACATAAAATTTCCATCAAATGATATTATTATTACTGGTGTAAAAGCCCACGTTTCATCACGATACGATTATTGATTCAATATGCAACGATACTGCTCAGTGAGCTCTGATCATTGAATCAATGTATAGATGTTTTGTAACACCAGTATTAGTAACACAGCCAAAACAGTAGTTAACAAATGTCTAGTATTTTAGGTTTCCATTCATATTTGCATGATTTTGCATTAATAATTGATAGGGGTGAACATTTTCAGTGGACAATTCAATGTTTTCAATTCAATTATCATGCTTAATAAAAGTTATGACCAAACCAGAGCTTCTTTGACGTTACACTGTGTGTGACGTCTGAACGATGTTTTTGATTTTGGATCAATTGATCAATTGGGCTCGTTGACTGTTGATTCGATGTATTGATGTACACCAATGTATCGTTACACCCTGTAACAGTAAGTGTCTATGAGATTATGTAAATCTTGCAGCAGGAGGTTTTAGATTTGGCCTCTGTGCTCCGTCCTTGCTGTTTCCTCATCCCTCGTCCTTCCAAAAAACCCCAGTGGGCCGTTCCCGTCATCCTGACATGAATATTGATGCATAAGGGTGGGCAAGGCCGAGCCTCTGTGGATCCGGAACACTCCTCCTCCTCCTCCTCTTCCTGCTCCCAAAGTCATGATCCGTAAAACAACTCCGACTTGTCGCTCTGCAGTCACTCCGAAGTCACTTCTTGTCACTGGTGGCAATAGTACAGAATTTTAGGAGTTATAAATATGCTGTAGAGTTTTTCTAGTTCAACATGTATGAATTTATTTTTGTTTTCAAGTCGTTTTAAAAAATGATCTCAATGAAATGATAAGGCTGCTGTGTATGAACACACTCTACTGAAGTTCTGCATGCTCACGGGAGAGTCACACATGGGCATGAGAAAGTGTTGCATTCTAACAAGAAAGTATCATAGGCTTATGAGAAAGTAAAGTATGCAGATGAGAAACTATTGTGTGCCCAAGAGAAAGTATGGCATGCTCATGAGAAAAATAATGTGTGCTCATGGAAAAGAAATGTGTGCTCACAAGAAAGTATCACTGCTCATGAAAAAGTATTGCATGCTCATAAGAAAATATGTGCTCAAAGTATTGTGTGTTCACCAGGAAGTATTGCATTCTCACGAGAAAGTGCTTGCGCTCATGCAATATTTTTGCTTGAGTATGAGAAATTATTTCCAGTATTTGTGTTTTTCGTGAGCATGCGATACTTCCTCTTGAGCACATGGCCCTCAGATATCTGTCTTGTAACGGTTAAGTTACATTTTCTTCTTTCTTCTCAAACGATGACGAAATACAGTTCATCTAACCTTTATATATATTTTTTCTCTTTAACATAAGTTAATTAGTTGGTGGGCTATAAATAACATTATATCCAGCTGTACTCTCTGCTATTTTCTTGATCGTACATCACCTGTAATACAGTTGACCGTGCAAACTCCAGCCTGGTGACCTATGACCTGACCTGGTAAAAAGGTTCGAGTCTCAAGTCTGTGCTGCTTTTCCACACATTCTATACATCAATAAATCATGAATATACAGTGATGAAAAACTGACCGGCCTATTCAGCTCCCAGATTCCACATATTGGCACAAAGCCGGGCCTGAGAGTTTTCCTGAGGCGTGAGGACGGATATAAACTTTGCTCCAGTTATTAAATTATAAGGATATTAAAGCACTCCCCCGGGTGGGGCGAGAGGCTCTGTGTGTGTGCGTCGTCTGGGGCTGGGGGAGATTTTAATAATAATAAAATATCACCTCGGACATTTATAATAAAGGCAGAGAGAAAGAGAGTGAGGGCGAAGGCAGCTTCCTCCCCCAAGCTCATATATTCCTTCATTTTGAGGATTATTTATTGCTTCGTGGCGCGGCGGCTCGATGAAGTGACGCTACCAAAAACGCTTTCTCTTCATTAGCGACCTCACGGCGGCCCAGCTTTCGTCTGAGTTCTCCGACGCGGGTGAAATATTGCGAACAGCAGCGCAGCATTTCATTTTCGGGACTCCGCGTTGCCTTACAAGCAGAGGATGGCAACAAGTGAAGCCTTAAAAGTGATGAGGAGATTATTTTGCTGTGTGTATAATTTTGTATGCATTTCCTGATGATTTCCACTTTTGAATAAATGAAGGTTAATATTATTCATTCATTCAGTTGTTCATTATCCAAACCGCTCCCGGACCAGAGCTTATCCCGAGAACTACGGGCGCAAGGCAGGAACCAACCCTGGGCAGGCGCCAACACACCGCAGGGCACACACACTCACACAACCACACTCACATTCACACCTTAGGGGGCCAATTTAGAGCCGCCAATTAACCTATACTGCATCCCTTTAGACTGTGGGAGGAAACCGAGCAAGCATGCAAACACCACACGACCTGGGGTTCGAACCCAGGACCTTCTCGTTGTGAGGCTCCAGCACTAACCACTGCACCACTGTGCCGCCGGTTAATATTATATTATATTATTCTATGTGAGGAGTAACTCCCACATGTGAGAATCATCTTTCCACAACAGAACATCAGCATTCCCACCTAAACATACTGAACTAAAGCCAAAAAATAACAATAAATAAATAATAAATAATAATTCTAATGGAAACATCACGGCTGAATGTTCCTTTATTAAGATAATCCACCTCATTAACAGATTAACACAAGTTGTGAATGACTTTAAAGCAGGACTAATATACATTATTATCTCATAAAAAAGGCTGAGCAAATAAACATACACCTTTTACTTGCAGTTAATTAGAACTCCCTCTCTGCTGTACTAATTGTACAGGTAATTAATTTGTAGTATAATTAACACTGTACCTAATACTGTAGTATAAAATTGTAAGTACAAGTCAAGTCAAAAAGTTAACTTTGATTATTCTAGTTTTTGACATCAATTTTCATTTTGTACAGCAGACATTTTATTGGTCTGAAATATCACTTATTGTTCTCCTTGATTAGTAATAATCGGCATCAGTAATCAGTACGGAGCTTCGCTTGATTACGTTGTGGAAGAGAGTTTAAAGGGGGAAGAAAATCTAAATGTAGATTAGCTTTTTGGCTTGAGCTGGCTGTGATTTTTGAGTGGAATTAAGGTTTTGGGCCGCAGTCCAGTCTGCGTAATTTATTCCAACTGCGACACTTTCAGTGCTGATGCTCAGATTTCTTAAGCTTTTAGAACTGTTGAATGTCACAAATCAGTAAATTGGCTAATTCCACGTAGCTTAGTGAAGAGCTGAGGACTCACTTTGACATGTTCTTATTACGATACATACCATAATTCCATTTTGAATTAAATTATAACAAAGTGATTATGATTCTGCCCACCGCATGTTAAATGTGCAGCGACAACACCTTCCAATAAATCATTAAAATATGTCCATCATTGGCATCATTTATTTGTCATCACTCAAGGTTTTGTAGCTACATGTTTAATATCTGGTGAGCAACGTAATTATTTTGTTGCTAATTTAATTCTTGTAATTTGTAACTGTCAAAAACACATCATTGTTGTTGGATTTGATCATAAATCAACATTTTATTGTTCACTCTTGATGTTAACACTATTGTTCTTTTTATTTCATTATTCAATATTTAGGTTTTCAACAATATTTTCATATAATCATATACATAATTAATCTCACATACTGTAGCTACTTCTGCATGTGGTGGGCAATATTATTTGATTGTTTGCAACTGTTATTACAAATAGTTGTTGGATTTGGTCATAAATTGGCATTTTATTGTTCACTGTTAAATGTTGCCAATCGTATTTTACATCATTATGATTATACATTTTAATTTTCACATTTAAGGTGTTTAGCTAAAACCGTGTTAATTTACATAGAATGCACCAGTGTAACAGTGTGAAAATGAGCTTACATTTGCCAATGAAATGGGTAAAAGTACAGCGCTCTCTTTTCTGACTCCCAGTGTAGAGAGTTTGGCAGTTTAAAGTGCACTGTATGCAAATTGGGACGCAGCCCTCTCGTCTGGCCACTTTGCATCGCTGTGGAGATGGATTTTCATTGTCTTGTGGGGAATCACACACAGAACACAGAGAAAACACCAACGGGAGTGAAAGCTGGTTCTTGATCAGCATCTTGTAAACAATTTTCATTAAACCTTACTGTGCTCTGGGCGGTAACTATGAAAAATGCGGCTTTCCGCCTGCAAATGAGATTATTCTCCCCCAAACTAGAAAAAAAAATCAACGTGGTCATTTTTCTGTTGGTGGCAATTTCACGGAGGTTTGCTTTTTTTAATCAAATCTCACATAAACTAACGACGCAAAACTCTCGCATAAACTAACGATTTGCTTTGAGAGCTCAGGCCACATGGGGAGGTGGAGGAAGAGAGGAAAATAACGGAGAGGGAATTGCAAAAGATGGAACTTAATAAATTTCATCCGTAATAACCCGCTATCATCACCGGCACTTTTCACGTCGTGGCTGTTCGAGTGTGATGTACAAAGAAAAACCCTGAATCAAATTGTATATCTTTGTTTGTCTGTGGGATTCAATTCCATTCTAATAACCCTCTATTACATTTCTAATTTTCTGCATCACTGTAACCTCAGCTCAGAACTGGTGTCACACTCGTCTGTTCCGAAATATTAAGAACATTAATTATTGAACGCTCAATGACGAACGCCGGCCACCTAAACTTTTTGTGAGTGAAGAATAAGCAGTCGCGGTAAATGGCATTAGTGATTACGTGAGGACACCAGGCCCCGAGTGTCGAGATTTATGGAAATATGAGCTCTGCTGCACATTCATGACCTGAAGCACTTTACCAAAAAGTTCTAACGCACATCTAACAACCTATACAGCTTCAAAAAAGAGTATGAATTATTTTGTGGATTTTTGGGCCAGACTGCCTGTGGGCAAAGGTACATAGCCTAGAGAAGACTGCTCCAGACGTGACCTCAGAAACTATTAAATATATTTATGAGGATCCCCGATGTACGCCGGGTCCACGCCGCATGGTCCAGTTCTGGGCATTTAGCAGCTCCACATTTTTGGCGGCATTTTGTGAAACTGCACGGTGACATTTTCCCGCCGCTCGAATGCTAGACGAGACAGATGAAAAAGGCCAAAAGCAGGCAGGATTCGCCGCTAGGCTTTGCCTTTATTGATTTATATTAACTCTCTTGGACCGCGACCTTCTCAAATCAGGCGATACTCATAAAAATAAATCTGCCAGTCGAGAGAAGCCCTCGCTTGCAGCCAGTTACTAATTAGGGATGGACAGTACGTCACTTCTCTCTGTTTTGTGACTGTGTAGAGTCTGATCTTGAATCAGTTCTTCTTTCCACATTGTACTGTAACTTGCGTAGAGTCTGATCTCAGATCAGTTATTATCTCTGCATTGTGACTTGTGTAGAGTCTGATCTTGGATCAGTTATTATCTCTGCATTGTATAGAGTCTGATCTTGGATCAGTTCTTCCCTCTAGGTTCTGACTTGTGTGTAAAGTCTGATCTCGAAACAGTTTCAAACCGGCACAAAGCGGAGAGAAATAATCTTCCTCATTACGGCACAGCGAGACGATGATCCGGGGAGAGCCGAGCCACATTCCCACATTCGCCTCGACGTCGTTTCCTTCTTATTTGTACTTCTCTCCCTCCTCATCCCTCGTTCATCCTTCATTCCCTCCGGGGGCTGAAGGAGAAACACCAGCATCATAAACAGCTTCTAAATTGGTGGTGTGATTCGCAGTCAATCGAGGGCTGAGACGTGAGACGGAACGAGACGAGACGGAGAAAGAGTTAGAGTAGAGAGAGGAGGGAAGAGGGGAAGAGAGATAAACAAGAGAGAAAGGGAGAAAAGGAAGGAAAAAGGGAAAGAGAGACCGAGGGTAAAAAGAGGGAGGGACAGAGAGAGGGGGAAAAGAGAATGAAAGTGAGAGGGGGGAAGAAAGAGACAGAGCAGGTGGTAAGGAAAGAGAGAGTCTGAGGAGAGAGAGAAAGGAAAGGAGTAAGGAAAGAGAGAGAAGGAAATAAAGAGCAGGGGGAATGGGAGAGGGAAAGAGCGAGTGAGGAAAGAGAGACAGAGGAATAGAGGAGAGAGAGAGAAAGAGCTGTAAAATAGGAGGGAAGAGAAAGCAAGGGGGAAGTCAACAAAGAGGAGGAAGAGACGGAGTGAGGAGAAAAACAGAGAGGGAAAAAAGAGAAAGAGGAGAGAGAGGGAGGGAAGTAAAAGAAGGGGGGAGAGAAAGTGAAGGGGACAGGGAAAAGAGAGAGGAGCGAAGAGAGGGAAAGAAAGACAGAAGGAGCGAGAGAGAGAGAGAGAGAGAAGAGAAAGAGCAAAACAGAGGGAGTGAAGGAAAGAGAGACAGGGAGTAGAAGGAGAGAGTGGAAAGAAAGAGACGGTTAGAGGAGAGGAGAGAGAGGAGGTGGAAAGGACGACATGACTCCACTGATGATTTAAGTAATTGTATTGCTTTAATAATGATAATTACATTGTAATAAAACTATAAATAGCAATTAAATTCCGTTAAAAATGCTAATTCAGAAATGACTCAACCAGTCACAATAGAAGCTACATTTATTTTTAGATTTTCAATTTTTCATGTACATTTCTAGATTCCATGTTATAGCAGTTACATTTCCCTGCTTCAGCATGTGTGAACAGCGCGCACCGTTAACGGGACGTAAGTGATTTATTAGCCTCGTCATGAACATCTGGAGCCGGAACGCCGCATCAGCGCAGCCTCCTGAGATTTGCTCCAGCGATCATTTGCTGAGCAGCACTTTTATAATTTTAGCCAGCGTGTGTTTCTTTCTCGCAGAAACTGAGCACACGTTCGGAAGCTACAACTCGCCGAGCGTGAAATCCGTGGCGCGAACGCTGCGTGCCAAGTGAGGACGGAACGGGACAGGAATATAGAGAGACTGGGAAACCAGTCCCGGTTCCGAAATGTACTCGACGACGGTCAGCAACTTCCCGCTGCAATCTGTTTTGTGTCGACCTCAATTTCTTTTGACGACAATTAGCATTTAAATGAGCGAGGAAGCTAGACACGACTTGCATTAATTTGGCGAACAAAAAAAAGTCGTGGGTGGAATTTTACCTCGGCTGGTCGCATGACTGTGCCAAGCATGAGTTTTGTGATGAAAAGTTATTGTGATTTGGATGACACTGTTAAAAAATCAGTTCATTAGGGGTGTGACGAGATGTATTGCCATGAGATATTGTGATATTAAAATGTGATATTTCTCGTCGAGGTGAATATCTTTCTTGTCTATTAGCATAGCTTTAATTTTTGTGCTAAAATTTTGAGTGTGCAGTGGAATTTTCACTGTGTGATAATGTACAATCTGATGATGGAATGAGATGATTTACACTTTTACACAGTGATGGTGTGAAGAGATGCAGGAGGAATCATACAAGAGAGAGTCCAGTCACTTCATGCACTAAATACACTGCACACACACACACACACACCACTTTTCCTGTCTTTCTTGTCTCGTCTTGTTCTGCTGGGTGTCTCATCACACCCCTAATACGCATATCACAGCAAAATATGAATTATTACTGCATAGCAACTAGATGTTGTTAACTTCTTTTTCTCTGTGTAGCTTCTAAACTTTTAAGTATGGACAAATAAGTAGAGAGAGAGGGAGAGTTGGGTGACTTTTGGTGCACCTCAGTCGCACGTTATTAAGACAAACACATTTTCCCAGCATGCCTCAGCATGACTACCACCTGCACTGACCGCCGCCTCCCAATTAGAGGCGGAAGATAAACAGCGCTCTGGAAAAGCAGCGACGTTCCCAGCAGGCCGTGCCGCGTCGCCCTCGACGCTCCGCTCGTGTAATTGCGCGTCAGCGATAGAAATTATAACTGTTTTGCGCGGCTCTGCTTTTCCCCTCACGGCCTCCGCGCCAGACGCAATAAAATACGTCCTCGACGACGGCCGCTAAAGACGTGGGGGGGCGAGGTCGTCACGGCGCTTCCCGAACCCCGTTATGTCACCATGGCGACTAGAGACGTGCCAATGATTCGAAAAACTGACCCCTGACCTGCGGTGTCCCTGTTGGAAACTTTGAAGGGCAGAAATGGAGTGAACATGACAGATGTACATGAGGGAGGTAGAGAGACAGATGAGAGGAGAAGAAGAAGACAGGGATGGAGGGATGTGAGAGAGAGGGAGAGGAGGAGAGAGAGGGAACAGGTGGGAAAGACGAGCGAATGCCAAGTGAGAGAGATGAGAGAGGAAGACAGGAATAAAGGAGGTAAAAGAGGAAGTTTAAGAGGAGGAATGAGGCCAGGAGCTTAAAAGAGGAGAAGGAGAGAAGGAGCAGGTGAGTGTGGAAGGTAAATGATGAAATCAGAGGGAGGATGAGGTGAGAGGGAGTAGGTGAGGAAGAAGAGAGAGGAAGACATGAATAGAGGGAGGAGAGAGGGTGAAAAGGGGTTAAAAGAAGGAGAGGAGGAGGAGAGAGGGATGGATGAAGGTGAGAGAGGCTGAGAGGAGAACGAGAGAGAGGAACAGAAGGAGGGATGAGAGGAGGAGAAGGAGAGAGAGAGTGGTGATGGATGAGTAGAGACAGTGTTTGCTGATGTTTACCTCAGCTGGGAAAAGGTGTTTTCAGGTGAAGTGTGTGTGTTCTAGATACACCCCGCAGACAGATATACACACACCTAGTAAGAAACAAATAACGAGCAGGGGATAGAAAGAATGAAAGAGTTTAAATGAGAGAAAAGCAGAGAGAATGAAAGAGAAAGAGAGGTAGAGAAACAAACAGAACGAGAATGAAAGAAACGAACGAAAGAATGAACGAGTTGGGGCAAGAGAGGGTGCAGAAGGACAGGAGAACTAAACGGAGTGAAAAAGAAGAGAGAGATGAGAAAGGAAGAAAGATGGAGAAATATAAAGAAAGAGAGAGAGAGAGATGGAGAGATAGAAATGGTGCAGCTGATCAGGTTAAGACTTTGGTACTTTATCACATGGTCCTGGTTCCACAGCAGATTTTTTGGACGGTTTTGGAGCACTGGAACCACTGTTATTATTTACTGGTAGAACAACGGTCCAAATTGGGAACCGGCACCTGCGTCAGTACCGGTGTAGTGTAGTGGTACTTTTAACTAGGACTACACGACAAACCCACACGGTTGAGTACCGAAAGCTTCACACTCTTTACATCTGAAGATAGTGACAGTGTCAATGTTTCTGAAGTGACCTCTGTAAATGTCACGGTGTGTGTGTGTATATGTGTTGAGTGTGTGTTGAGTGTGTGTGTGTGTCAGTGTGTGTCAGTGTGTGTGTGTGTGTCAGTGTGTGTGTCAGTGTGTGTTGAGTGTGTGTTGAGTGTGTGTGTGTGTCAGTGTGTGTGTCAGTGTGTGTTGAGTGTGTGTTGAGTGTGTGTTGAGTGTGTGTGTGTGTCAGTGTGTGTCAGTGTGTGTGTCAGTGTGTGTGTGTGTCAGTGTGTGTGTCAGTGTGTGTTGAGTGTGTGTTGAGTGTGTGTGTGTGTATCTTGGTTCCCTGTTAAGAAGAGAAGGTCGCGCTGCCACAGATGGTCAGAGCGACTCGTCGCCTGAGGTGTACGTTCACAGCTGACAGAAGAGGTTGCGAGAGGACGCACACACACACACACACATAGACTCAACACACACACTCAGTACACCCCCCACACACACACACACACACATAGACTCAACACACACACTCCGTACACCCCCCCCACACACACACACAGTTTTCAGAACTTGAGAAGTGTGTAACAGTAAGCAGTATTGGATGCTGTGCTACTTAGATTAATGATCAACTGTTTATCCTCTCTCTCTCTCTCTCTCTCTCTCTCTCTTTCTCTTCGTTCTCCTCTGCTCCATTTATCTTTTTTATCATTTTCCTCTGGCCTTTCCTCTCTCTCCCTGTCTCCGTCTCTCTCTCTCTCCCTCTCCCTCTCTTTCTCTCTCTCATCCACAGGTTTAAACCCCTCAGGCTCTGTAAGATTTAACATCCCACTGGACACAGCATGAGGCAGACTCTCTCACTCTCTCTCTCACTCTCTCTCTCTCACACACACACCATGCTATCTTTGTGAGGTCCATCTCACGTAAGGGCTACATGTCAATAATAATTAAGCAACATTTATTTATTGTTCAACAATAATTGAAAATAATTCATTACAATCTACAATAGTGTATGTTTTATATATAATATCATAAACATAATATATAAGTACAATTATAATTAACAACAATTAATTATTCATTCATTATAATAAAGCAGATTTTATATAAAAATGTCCCCACAAAGGTAGAAAAATGAATAAATGTAAAATTTTCTAACTGTTCTAACTTTCTAACAGTGGTGTCCTTACCACCTCATAAACACACACACACACACACACACACACACTTTCTCAAACTGCATTAAAACTGTACAGTAAGAATCTTAACCCAAATCACATTATTCTCAACAGAATATAAATTACCAATTTGAAAAGCACCGTGCAGTCCTTTGTATGTGTGTGTGTGTGTGTGCGTGTGTTTGTGTGTGTGTGTTTGATACACTCCACTGTGCTCTGAGTTAATTAGCTAAAGAGCTGCACACTGACAAAGTCCAAGACCCGTTCTTCATTTATATGTAATTAATAGTGTGTGTGTACGTCGGTCTTAAATTGTGTGTGTGTGTGTGTGTGTGTATGTGTTAGAGAGAGGTTGTGAATGACAGCAAATGGTTGGTCCTGTATAAGCCTCTGAGTCACATAATTATTGCTTTCTCACACTGTTACACATGTGTGTGTGTGTGTGTGTGTGTGTGTGTGTGTGTGTGTGTGTGTGGTGAAACGTCTGTGTTGCTGTCACTTCCATCACACTGTTGCTCATCCAAACCCTTCATTAAGTCGTTTGAGTCGCCTTTTCACAGAGACTCTAGAAAAGAGGGAATAAAACGAGCTTATAGGATGAGTGCTGTACTAACACACTTACAACATGGTAACAACATGGTAACAACACCTAACCCTCAGCGCTACCTTTACTGGTCCAGGACTTGAACTGCCGACCCTCCCATCACGTGGTTAGCCCCAAGTTCCTGAAGTTAATGGACCAAAAATCAGAGGGTCTCATTCATCAACCGTTCTTAAGAAGAAATGTTCTTAAAAGGCAGTTACGCAGTTTTTACAACAACCTTTACAATGAGAAAACAGCGGAAAATGTCAAAATGTTTGTGAACGCTGCATGAGTTGGTTTTAGCAACAAATTTCTTCTTAAGAACAGATGGTGGGGAGTTAAATCAAACTCGATTCGACTCACGTCTTCACTTCTGCAGCTAAATTGCTTCATTTAGAGGGAACAATCCCCCGATTTGTCCCCATAACACAAAACGCACTTCAACTGCTGCCAGGGGTTAGAAATCTAAAACATATTTTTGGGGATGAGCGTGGTCAAATCAGTAAATGAACTCAAACAAAACTAGAAAATCTGTCCTTGGAATGTTCCTGGAGTGAAAATAATATTTTAAACATTATATAAGAAGTGAATATCATTATTTGTGGATTTCTGGCTCTCTGAGAACTGAGTACCAACAAAACTGGGTCTGTGACGAACTGAAATAAGAAAGAAATAAAAGTTTTACGGTATATTTATAAATAAATAAAAGTAGGTCCAGACGCTGCTAGAAATAGACGGTGTTCGGGAGCAGCGTCTGCAGGTGGAGGCAAAAAGAGACTTTTAGTGAGGAAACATGTTCCAGGTGGCCACTGATATGAAATAATAAAATATGAAGGTAATATTTATTAATAATACATTAGAAATTATGATTAAACTGAAAACCAGTTACAAATAGCTATAATAGTGATCACTAATGTTACCCCTTTCTTATTAAACTACACTAAATTACAGAGTATTAACTATTGATAATAAACTATTAACAAAACTTAATATAAACTATTAATAAAACTGAACAAACTATTAACAATACAAAGTATTAACAAAGAAATATTACAGCGCATGAACTGTTAATAATAAAGAGTACACACTATTAATAATCTAAAGTATAATACAGTAATAATACAGGAAACTACAAAACTACTACTACTAATGATCATAAAAGACAAAATAGTATATTTACAACACGTCAAAAATTGTTAACTATATGATCTTCAACTGAACAAACTACTGAAAATAATTATTAACTTCTGTTACACTACACATATGTTTAGTGTGTGTGGTGAGTGTGTGAGTGTGTTGAGTGTGTGAGTGTTGAATGTGTCTGTGTTTGTGTGAGTGTGTCCTGCTTCGTCTGCGTGTCTATTTTTAAGACTGTGTGTCTGTCTCTCGGGGCCAAATGCAGTTTCGTCCCAAATCACCTCACACCTGTCCAGCTTCACCTGCTGCAGTGTTCCCATAACAACGAGAGAGAGGGAGAGAGAGTCCTCACATCTCACTCACTCACTCCATCCCAGAGAGACAGTATACTCTAGAGTCAAGAGTTCCACCTGGTGACAGCAGCTTTTCATTTCTGTCCTCAGCTGCTGTCCATTACTTACAGGCAGACATGGGGGCAGACAGAGGCACATACAGATGGACAGACAGGTGAAAAGATAGACAGAGAGGTGGATAGATAAGTGGACAGACAGGTGGATAAACAAAAAGACAGACGGGTGGACGTACAGAGAGACAGACAGGTGGACAGATTAGTGGATTGAACAGCAGGGTGGATAGTCAGACGGATAGATGGGTGGATATTTAGTCTGAGAGAGCGGAGGACAGACGAGTGGAGAGACAGAACAATGGACAAATGGATAGACAGAGGGATAAACAGGCAGATGGACAGCTGGGTAGATAGACCTGCCACACAGGGACACAGAGAGATGTCTGGATAGACAAGAGTAGTGGACAGACAGCTGGATGGATGGGAGAACACACAGGGAGACAGAGAGGTGGATTGATGGATAGATAGACAGAGAGGTGGTCAGACGGGTGGACAGATTGGTAGATGCACAGGACGATAAAGAGATGGAGAGACAGGTGGACAGACAGATGGAGGGACTTTTATGCCATCTATAGCTTTAGTTTGGTACAGATCCATTCAGTTTTATCTTGTAGTTGAGGTCTCACCATCTTAGTATGTTAATAAAGTCACGTACCACATCAGCCAATCACAGTCCAGCAGGCCCCTGTCCTCATTTGCATAAACATATTATTTAAAATAGAGGGAAAACACTCAGGCACTGTTTTCTTCCCTGCGCTGTTCATCCCGTCATCCCCATTGTTTTTAATTGACTTGAAAGTGACTCCTGAAATGCTGCAGTGCGGCGCAGTGTGTGTGTGGGTGTGTGTGTGTGTGTGGGTGTGTGTGTGTGTGTGTGTGTGAGTGTGTGTGTGTGTGTGTGTGTGATGGGTCAAGAGCTCAGCAGCATCTTAATCAGTTATGTGGCAATTAGCACATCTTTTCAGCGTTAATTCATTTAGCCTGTGAAGCAAATCTGACAGGTACATTTGTTTACAGATCCCCCGCTTTCAATCACACACACACACACACACACACACACACACACACTGCTCTACGCACAAATTCTTTAGTCTAAATACATACACACGCACAATCTCACTTTCTATCATTTAAACACACTCCCATATATGTGCATACACACACACACACACACACCTCAACACACCTTGCCTCCACAAAGGGAAAACATCGTTACCATGGATATTAGAACCTGGAGACTAATTCCGTTACTTGACCTTAAGCTCGTTAAAAACTTTTCCTACATCCAGAAGCAGACGGGTGCAGACGTGACGTCAAGCCGTTACCTTAGCAACAGTTCCTTCGGCAACGGGCATGGCCGCTGATGTTTACCATATACACACAAATACACACACACTAAACTAAATAACTCAGCATTGTGAAATTAAATTGTACATCATAATTAAATTGTAAAAGCACGAGGAGAGAGAAACTCCACCCACCTTCAGTAAAAGCTCCGCCCTAAGAAAGTATGACTCATATACTGTATGTCATACACATAATGTTCTGCAGAACCTAATCGTCGCTCTGCTCTCTGACTTTCCAAATGTCAAGTCAAGCAAAAGCACAAATTCGCTTGATAAATAAATAAAGTTTACAAGAAAAAAATCGTATCTATCCATATGATCTTATAAAATTAAGTTAATGTGGATAGATAAGATGGAAATGGATAAAAAGATAATTAATCATAATGAAAGGGTTACAAATAATATTAATATTAATATTAATATTAATATTAATATATTAATATTAATATTAATATTAATATTAATATTAATATTAATAATAATGAACATAAATATATGCTAATAAAATATAATAAATTGATTTCTTATTTTTGGTGTACCTCCACCATATTACAGCTGATGAAAATACATATGGCATAAAAAATCATGATGTGTTCTAGAACCTCCTAAAGACCTTCTAATTACCTAATTATGTAATTATTTTTAATGCCATATTGCCCAGCTATACTTCAAATGATTATTTCATTTGTAATGGTGGTCTTATACTTATAAAATGTGTCTTGGAGTTTCTTGCCCCTTTAAGGGGTTTGAGTAGAGCCGAAGAAACTAAACGGAGCATCTTCAGGCCATCTTTGCCCCTCGAGAAAATATACTGAGTAAATATGCTGAAAGATGTCAATAAAAATCACGTCTTCAAGCTCTGAGCTGAAGCTTACTTAAATTAGAGATGCTTCACATTCCCTCTCTAGCGCTGACCTCAGTACAGGTCAAACTTCATCCCAAATCAGGCGTCTAAAGCCTGCAAATAACTAAGGCAAGCACGTGTGTTCCATGTGTTTAATATTTGATTGGTCAGGTGGTGGATGATCCTGAACATCACAACTTCATGCAACTTTCAGTGTGAACTCTCCTTCACTGCTATATATATATATGTATAATTTTTTTAATCATCTACATGTTCATTGCGCCCAACAAAAGCCCAGATATGAGCATGTTTCCATTTTCCCTTTTTCATTTGAGCACAAAATACCAAAACTGGAAAATTACTCATTTGTTACTATTCCATTTAGTCGTTTTTGGAATGGAATATTTTGGAAAAACATGTTTTTTGGGGTTTGCTTTTGGTGTGAACAAATGATGCTTTGATTCAGCGTCCCCGCTGTAGTCACTTTTGACACACCTGGCATCATTTTAAAGCTCCTCAATCTGCATGATGCCAGTTCAGGAAACCAGCTCAAGCGTTTTTTGCTAATTTATGTGTTGGTCTCTCACCCTGTTTGGATGCTTGGAATGGTCTCGAGACTGAACCACTTCACCTACTGGGCACAGCAGGGAGCGAGGGCTGGATGGAGAACAGGTACAGAGCATGAAAGGGATTCGGGGGGTGTATAGCCTAAAACTGAGCAAGCAACACCAAATTTAGTCACACATCACTTTAGTAGGACTCATCTAGTTTACAGGCTAGAAGGTGGTTTAGTGCAACGCAAAAAATAGAGCAAATTATTCTTTATTATATTAGTAATATATATTAAAGAAGTTAAGTATCACCACAATTGATTAGATACAATTATTATTATTATTATTATTATTGTTATTTATATTATAAAGTAAGTATATAATTTACTAGACATTTAGGAGTATTACTCTATAAAATTAAAGTAATTGACAAGACACTTTTATATATTACACTCTAAATTATACTATAAATATTTTATGAAACATTTATATATATTATACTCTTACTTTTCTTTATATTACTTTTGCTTGTTTGTTTTTTGCCGATCAATATGTAAATTATCACATACTTATATCAATAATATATTACTGTTACACTATTGCTTTATTACTTTTCAACAATAGCCTTCAATACTACACACATACAATACAATAATATGAGTTAATAGTTATATATTCCTACTCAAATAGGAATATATAACTATTACAGCATTACTATTAGTTACTAACAAATTTAAAATATTTCAGTACTGTTATTTTCGTACAGTAACGCATTTGTAACTTCCGGGCTAAAAGTTCTTTATGTCCAGTCAACGTCTCAAATAATCCAGTTACACAATCAGTTCTACAGTATCGTTGGTAAACTTGTCTCTCTACGTGACCTTCTCATCAAAGAGTGTGAAAGTGTGAGTCACTGCAGCCCATGTATTTTAGTTTCACTAAGTTTGCTTAAAGCTCTGCTTTTTGAAATCAAAGGGTTTTTTTTACTGGTGTAGGTGTGTTATAAAATTCTCTGTGAAAGGTTTAACGGTCTTGACACCCTAAAAACGAGAATCTGACGTAGACGAAAGCCCTTTAATAATGAGAGGTAGTAAATTTACCTAACGAGAACCATCAATACTGCTGAAGTGAAGATTTTTAACGTGTCCTAAACGTCTAGCTGTCACAAAGTCCTTGGTTTCCCTCGGAACAGAGGATACAGATGCAGAAGTGAGTGATGTTTTGTCATTGTGAACGCATCTACACACAGTGCAATTGCCACCTGGGGTAGACTGGCAATCTATGTGGTTTGGGAAAGTAAAATGCCTGTCCATCCAATATCTGTCAACTGCAATTTTAGCTTAGTCTAACAGCCAACAACTGCAGGGCACTTCATTATGATAATTTATCAAGAGTAAAGTCCTTTAGGGAGGCCTGAAAGTCCAGTTGGTGGTCCTGCTTCGGAGAAAGTCCAGGACTGTTTCTTAGTTCCGGTTCATCCCTTACTACAACCAAGTGTAAGCTCTGCTTTTGACATCAGTAGTACCTTTAGGGTCGGACGTTACACCAGCAGAGAGGAAGCACTGCTTTAAACGTTTAGGAAAAATTACTCCACTATGACTTAACGTTCGCAGCTGAATACAGGATTATATTTTTGTGTGATGAATTATTCATAAATGTGGCAAATTGTACATCAAGAAAGACAAGAAAATGTGCTTAAACCCCCCATTTCGGGCGGTTGTGCCGTGAGGAAATGGTAATTCAATATTTGTCAAATTAAAATAATCGCTGTACCCAGCAAAACCCCATTCCGATCCGGTTAATAACGACGTGCGCGCTGAAGCTGACGGGTCGGAAAATATTTTACTGCTTATAAGTGGTTTTAGGAAAAATAAACCTTTTGAGAAAATATGATTATTTTTGCCTGCTTTTTATTTTAAACTGGCTGCTGAGCGCCTTTGTCAGGTGTCAGCGTGTGAACGAAGCATGCTCTCACACACACACACACACACTCAGCAAAGCACAAGCCATTATTGATTGTGGAAGCTCATTGGGCCAAGTACTGAACATCAGGAGTGTAATTGCTTCCTCCTCGAGGTGATGGGTCTGAGTGTGTCAGTGTGTATGTATGTGTGTGTGTGTGTTAGTGACTCTAGTGACTCTTGACAGCAGCATTGCCACTCTTGGCCCCTGAATCACTTATAGGACATTGAACACATCTTGCGTACACACACATACTCACTTTTTAACCATAATCCATATATCTGATAAAAAGCGTGATATGCAGGTAATATGCACATACAACAAAGTTCTCAGTTTCTGCTGTGCAACACTTTTATATATAACTCCTTCCACAATAAAAATGAAATTATCGGATAATAATATCGCCAATAATTTCTTATCATACATCTCAATATATGTGTGTAAATATATATAGATAGAGTATGTATTATACACAAGCTTCTGTACTGTATATACGACTACTTTTGTGTATCAGAATTTGCCTTTATATATCAATATGATCAATAAACATTTCACACACACACACACACACACCACCAGAGTTACTAAAAGATTCAGCTGTGAAGTGAAAAATAATTTTTGTAGCACCTGCCTGTAGTACTCTCCACTCTATAACACACACACACACACCTGCTGCATCAGCCACATGAAGTGTGTGTGACACTTGACTGAGAAATCAGTGTGTGTGTTCATTTGCAGCTGTGCTTACACACAGGAGTGATTATACTTGTATGTTTTCCTTCTTGTGTGTGTATGTGTGTATGTGTGTGTGTGTGTGTCTGTGTGTGTGTCTGTGTGTGTGTGTGTGTGTCTATTCGGCAGTCCCGGGCTCACACTACTGGCTGATGTAAAGGACACCCAGAGGAGGAGATGTGTCATGGAGACCAGAGGACACACACAAACTTACACACACACACACACTCCTGTCACAAATACACACACAGTGCAAAGCGCAAATACTTTCAGGAGTTTTTAAAACACACACCCAACGGCTAAAAGCTAAGGCAAACAACCTCCCTGTATACACACACACACACGCACACACACACAAGACACTAAAAACCAATTCTCACAGTGAAAACCTCAATTCCAAACTCATCTGGAGAAAATAAGACCTGTTGATAAGACTGATCCAGAGACACACACACACACACAACACTGTCTTTGTGAGGTCCCCTACCATCAATAATAATAATAATGATAATAATAACACATCTTTCTTTATATAGCACTTTCCATATAAAGAAAAAAAGCTTAAAATGTGCTTTACAACAACAGTAAGATACTGGAAAATACAGCTACCAGTAAGGTAACATTTATGTAAGCAGCTGGTGGCGAGCGGTAGGGTGTTCACCCCTGCGATCAGAAGGTCGCTGGTTCAATCCAGAGCCAGTAGTCACCACTGAGGTACTCATGAGCAAGGTACTGCCCCAAGCACTGCTCCCCCAGATGTCGCCCTTGTTAGCTGCCTACTGCTCCTTCACGGATGGGTCAAATGCAGAGGTGACATGTGGCTGTGGTGCACTGTGTGTTGTGCTATGGTGTGTTCACAATGACAAATAATCACTCACTTTCACTTAACTCAGCCATCCTTGGGGATAGTACCTTAAACAGTACGGGACTCAAACCAGCAACCTTCAAATCACAGGGCCAACTCCCTAACCGGTACCTGAAATTTTTCTATAAAAGCAGTTTCTCCTGATGAGGTCCTCACAAACAAAGTTCCCCACAATACAGCAGCTTAATTCACATTATCACACACATTCTTACTGCCCAGAGAGCTGCTCTTGTTTTATTGTGCAGAATTTAGAAATATGCACTGTGAATTGCAGTGAAATTACTGAATTTATAATAAACGTCACCGGCCGTGGTCAGTATGAGCTCACACACACACATTTACACACACACACACACTTACACACACACACCCCGCTAATCAAGCACTCATATCTGGGTTTTAATAGATTTTTAATTAAACTTGACATGAGCACAGTGTTACAGGAGAAGAAATAGAAAAGGAGAGAGAGCTTATAAGTGTGAGCAATAGCCTCGCCTGATAACCCATTACTAACACACAGATATGATATGAAGCAATAATCAGACTCAGATGACCCGGAGGTTACAACACACACACACAAAATTTTACATATCATTTTATAATACTAAGATGTTTTAATGTTTTAATAGAGAGATGATTTAATAGAACGTAATGCAAATATAGTTATGTATTACTTTTTGCTGTAACACAGTAATGTAAGAAAATATGTCTAATATTATACTGGTTACATATTTCAGAAACACACATAACAGCACACTTTTGAAAGTGAGAGATTATTTGTCATTGTGAACACACCACAGCACAGCACACACTGCACCACAACGAAAGGTGACTTATGACCTGGTTCTGTGGAAGTGCTGCAGTGGCAGCTAACGGGAGCAGTGCTTTGAGACAGTACCTTGCTCATGAGTACCTCAGTGGTGACTTTACTGCCCTGGATAGCTTAACCCATACCTTCTGATCATGTGGTGAACACCCTACAGTTACGCCACCAACGGCCCCTTTTAACCAGAAATGTAGTGTTGTTTCGTTTTTATTTTCCCCAGTGCTACGAGACCTTTTGCAGAAGAGTTAAATAGTAAAACCCAGTCCCTCCAGGATTTTTTGAGATTGTTGCAGCCTTTAATGTTCGAGGGTTTTCTTCAACGTTAATTTTTATCAAAGCTAACAGCATGTTTTCAGGTGTTGGTGGTGAAATTAAAGTGCAGCTGAGTTCCACTAAACACTGCTGAGTGACTTGCAGCAGGAGAAGTGAACCTTTGACCTTGTAGTTTAGCTACTGATGGGAAAACGCAGCTTTCATCTCCACAAGGAGGTCAGACTTTGATCCTCCATTTACTCGCTTATAAGACATGTAAATTCACCCTGCTCACACTCCAATGAGACTCTCCTTCTCTCCTCTTCCTTCTCTTTTCAATTCTCCCTTACTTCTCCTTCTCTCCTCCCTTCCTTCCCCTCCATCCATTTTTCATTGTCATTCTCTTCCCTCACACTTTCTTCCTACTTCTTCCTCTCTTCCTCGGCTTCTGTTCCTCCCTTCCTCTTTCTTTCTCCTCCCTTTTTTTCTCCTTCTCTCCCCCTCCCCCTTTTTTTTTCCGGCTTTCTTCCCTCTCCCTCCTGCTATTCCTCCTTTCTTCCTCTCTCTCCTCTCTTGCTCCCTTCTTTCCTCTTCTCTTTCTCTCCCTCTCTCCTCCCTCCATTCCTTCATCTGTTTCTTCCGGCCACTTCATTCCTCCCTTCCTCTCCCTCTCCCCCTCTATTTCTCACTGTCATTCTCTCTTCTTCTCCCCTTATCCCCCTCCACTCTTCCCTCTGTTCCTCCCTTCCTCTTCCTCCTCCTGGGCCCCTATCCTTCCTTCTCTTTCTCCATTCCCTCTTCTTCCTCCTTGTGTTCTCTATCATTCCCTCCTCCTCTGACCCCTTCTTCTCCCTCTCCTCCCTCCCTTTCTCTCGCTGTTAGCCGGGTTCAGGGCATGACCTGGTGGGCGAGGGAGGGTGGAAAAACCCCACACTAGCCTGAATGTGTGTGTGAGGTGTGCAGGTGTGTGAGTGTGTGAGTGTGTGTGTGAGTGTGTGTGTGTGAGAGGTGTGTGTGAGTGTGTGTGTGAGGTGTGTGAGGTGTGAGTGTGTGTGTGTGTGTGGGAGAGGGTGTGAGTGTGTGTGTGTGTGAGAGTGTGTGTGTGTGAGTGTGTGTGTGTGTGTGTGTGAGAGTGTGTGTGTGAGAGTGTGTGTGTGTGTGTAAAGCGATCTTCATGCCGCGTGCTTGTAAAAGATCTGAAGTGATGATTTGGCGCCATCTAGTGTCTGGTAAATGGAGGAACTGCATTTTTGAGATTTAGTTCCATTGAATGTTTATAACATGGTTAGAAATGTCGGAATTATTATTATTATTATTATTATTATTATTATTAAATACTTTTATCCCCATCTTCCCCGTAGGAGCTGTGCTCTCAGCAGGACGGTGAGACGGGCAGCAGTGCCATGAGGCGAGTCAATACCAGGCACGAGGAGATGAGCGCCGACACCCCCGTCTCCCCCATGCAGTTCCCCGCCTTCCACTGGAGCAACAAACCCGAGCCCACCCCAGGCTCCCGCCAGCACCAACCAGGTCCCCGGCGGGTCACCAAACGCCATCGCAAACTCCTGAAAACTGGCCCTGCGACACCGCCGCTTTCCAACACGTCCTCGTCATCCTCGGCATCGTCACCGAGGAACCCCAAGCCTGAAAACTGGAGGAGGTTGTCGTCCGTCCAGGAGTCACGTCGTCGCCTGATGAAGGAGGTCTGCGCCAAGTACCGCAGCAACATCTCCCGCACCGTGACGCCACACCACGTGTCCCGCATCTATGTGGAGGACCGCTACAAGATCCTATACTGCGAAGTCCCGAAAGCTGGCTGCTCCAACTGGAAGCGGGTGCTGATGGTGCTGTCGGGCGCGGCCTCGTCCACAGGGCAGATCGACCACGACGCCGTGCACTACGGCAACCACCTGAAGCGACTGGACGCCTTCGACCGGCAGGGCATCGCCCGGCGACTGGAGAGCTACACCAGGGTGCTGTTTGTCCGCGAACCCATGGAGCGTCTGGTGTCGGCATTCCGCGACAAGTTTGAGAGCCCAAACGCCTACTACCACCCCGTTTTCGGCAAGCCCATCATCTCCAAGTACCGGGTCAACGCCTCCAAGTCGGCACTGAGGACGGGCAGCGGCGTCACCTTCCAAGAGTTCATCCGCTACCTGCTGGACGTGCACCGGCCGGTGGGCATGGACATCCACTGGGAGCCAGTCAGCCAGCTGTGCAGCCCGTGCCTGCTGGACTACGACTTTGTGGGCAAGTTCGAGAGCATGGAGGAGGACGCCAACTTCCTCCTGCGCAGGACCGGCGCTCCCGCCAACCTCACCTTCCCCACCTTCAAGGACCGCAACCCCGAAGCGGCACGGACTTCTGCCCAAATCACGCAGCGCTACTTCACTCAGCTCAGCGCCTCCGAGCGACAGCGCGCCTACGACTTCTACTACATGGACTACCTGATGTTCAACTACTCCAAACCTTTCAAAGACTTGTACTGAGGCACCTTTTTTCGTCGTCTTTGTTGTTGTCAAACCTTGTAACGCAGTATAACTCATGAAGACAAACTGATCAGCATTCAAGAGTCACGTGGTAGTTACACCGATCATCCGTAACATTGTAACATGATGACTGGGGTTGAAGATACTTTTAAACGGTTGTTTTCCAAACACGAAGCAACTTAATTAAATGAAGCTACTTTACTGACATTATGGGCATTGTCGGGAAGCTACATTTTAATGGTAAATTTTCAGTCAACAAGCTGCTTAAAATTAATGTAGCTACTAATACTAATAATATTGTTAGTGGCTACGCAATATTTAAACAATAGCTTTTCAGGTGACGATTAAATGCAGCTACCCTACTAACTTTATTACCAGTTCTGGAGAAGCTATTTTAAATAGCAGCTTTTTAAGTTCTAGCTACTTGTGATTGAACGTAGCTGTGCTACTAACATGACAAGTGTTGGGGAAGCTTTTAAAAGATTTTCAGGTGAAAAGCTACTTCGCAATTAAACGTAGCTAAGCTACAGACTATTTCAGTATAGTGATAAGCTATTGTTTTCAGGTGTACTTAAACCTAGCTATGCTACTAAAATTATTACCAGTGTTGGCGAGACTACATCGAAACAGAAGCTTTTCGAGCAACAAGCTATTGATCAAACATTGCTCAAATTACTAAAACACTTACAGTTGTCAGAACTCACAGTTGCATCACAGTTTTTGGCTTACGTTGCTGCAATATTCAGGTCATAATGTTATGGCTGATCGGTGTATATATTAATAGGGGTGTAAATCTCAAGTTTCATCACGATACAATACTACATCGATTCAACGGACAACGATTCAATGCCTGCTGATTACACAAAGTCTGCTACGATGCGATTTCCTTTCGATTCTATTCAGAAGTCAGCAATCGATATGAGACAATATCGTCTGCTGATGTACCACCATCACGTCCATCCATATCAAATCACAAAAATTCAACAAAAATGTATTTAACATTTTTATTCTTGAGCTCTTAATAAAAATTGATTTCAGTATAAAGTTACATTACCATAGGTATGATGACTGATTTTGGCTCGTTGATCATTGAATCGATGTATCGATGTATTGTAACACCCCTGTGTATTAGCAAATCCTTCTGTGCAAAACTCTCCAGCTTTCACTTCCGATTTCAGAAACGCTCATAACGCACTGGTGGGATTTCAGCTTTTCGGGACTGACTTCTGCTCATGAGATTTGAAGTTTTAACGAGAAACTTTAAACGGACTAATAAGTGACTCTCTTCTCCACCCAGCACTCAACATTTCATACACCAAAAAGATCTAATTTAGCGAACACTCATCCCACAAATACACACTGTCATGTCTTAACCTAAACTAATATTTTCAAGTACGATATAAAAGAATCTATAATCTTCAAAATTGTAAAAAGGGCATTCAGAGGACTATATATATCTATATTTTTCTATGTATTTGTATAACAGCTTTAGGTGTAGCGGTGTGTGTGTGTGTGTGTGTGTGGGTGGGTGCTCATTTCAGGACGTTGTCGACTTCGTAGTAGTGTGGGTGTGTGTGTGTGTGTGTGTGAGAGAGAGAGAGCTGGTCACACCCAGATCTTTATAGGATTTGCGCTTTGTAACAGATCATGTATGAAAAATCAGTGTTTGCCAAGCAGCATCAGGACAGATTCCGACTAAGAAAAGCTCAACATTCCCTCAGACGCCCCTCAGCTATTCCGCACGGATTATCCCTCCTACACGCTTGTAATATTATTTCCTTTTAAACGTCAATTCTTCTAATTCTATATAATGTCCTTTTTATTTTGCTGTGATTAAAGATGGCAATTTGGCTGACAGTGAATAAAAGGTGAGCATCCAGGCTATTTGGCAAAATATTCACTCTCAGTCAGTGGGATTCATTCTGCTCTTTTCTGAAATGTGCTCTTAAGAAAGTTCTAGAAAAGGGTAAAGAGAGACTGATGGATAGAGAGGGATAAATAGATGGGTGAATGGATGTGTAAATGGACACATAGAGGGATGGATGGATGGATGAATGGATGTATAGATGGATAAGTAAGTAGATGAATGCATGAATGGATGAATGAATGGCTAAATGGAAGGATGGAGCACTGAGTATATAGATGGATGAATAGATGAATGGATACAGGGATGGATGGATGGATGGATGGATATATAGGTGAATGAATGAATGAATGAATGAATGAATGAATGAATAGATGCATGAATGGATTGATGGATATATAGGTGAATAAATAGATGAATGGATTACCAGATGTATGGATGAATGGATAGATGGATATATGGGTGGATGACTAGATGGATGGATGATTTGATGAATGATAGAGTAATGCATGACTAGATAGATAGATAGATAGATAGATAGATAGATAGATAGATAGATAGATAGATAGATAGATAGATAGATAGATAGATATGAATGAATAAATATATAGGTGGATGGATTGATGGATGGATACACAGATGAACGACAAGAATGATGGCTGGGTCAATGGATGAATGGATATAGAGATAGACTGAAAAATAGATGGATGAATAAATGAATGGATGAATTAACACATGTATAGATGGATGACTGGATAGATGAATAGATTAATAAAGGGATGGATGGATGGACAGATAAAGGATAATGGATAAAGCATAGATCAAACCCTGCCAAATTTGGTTGTCATGACTCCCAGCAGCGGGATGCGAGGCTGCGTCTCTGAGGATGTTTTGGGTTTGGATGACTGACAGCTGCTTCTGAGTTTAATATGATTTTGGAGGAAACTCTGTGTTGTGTGATCGTGTGGTTTGTTCTGAAACCTAACGTCTGGTTCAGATCCTGAGCTCTAACTCTCTTCTACTTACCACAGACTAACTTTATCCTCAAGTAACCTAGAAACAAAGCAGTATATTCTTATTTACTTCTATTTTTTAAACAAATCATAAAACATATTTCATGAAGATATAGACCCCTATCGCATATGGACACAAATTACAAACAGGCACATACATGATATATATAGAGAGAGAGATACATATCAATATATACATATATATATATATATACAAAGTAATGCACATATATTATACATACATATATGAAGATGGACTACTGTGTTTGATGAGTGATGTGATGGTGTTGAAGATCCCAAAAAGTTGCACTGAGTGTTTATATGACATGTGTGCTGATCTGTTCATGTTGGGCGGTGTGTAAAAATCACACTGGACCAGGTGACTTTTGTATGTTAAAATTGTACACGGCCGATGGTAAAGACTCCAGTAGAAGGTCAAACTTCCCCTTTAGGATACTACTAGAGTAAAAGTACTCAAGTGTCTGATAGTAACACTACTTAAGTATTAAAAAGTGTTTTGCTAGAATTACTAAAGGTTAGTCTTTACAAGAAATACTTGAAGTGCTTTCATTTGCTTGCGTCCAAAATACAAATTGATTTTATTCCAAAACTGATGAGTATCGTACAGTGGCTGAGAGAGTCCAAAACAACTTAAAATAAAAATGTGCTGCAAAAAGCAACAAAACACCTTAATTGAGTTGTGCATGCAATTATGAAAACGCTACACAAATTCACAAAACACTTTCATCAGAATGACCCAAATTTTAGTCTTCTGGCAACCAGTTGCCGTTAGCCTTTGGCAACGTTGCTGCAAATCTGAAGCAAGGTCACATTTTCACATGCAAAATAGGTTTGTGGTAAACGTGTGGTGGACTAGCAAAATTTGTCACCAAAAGTTCACTACAAGTTTGTGATTACTGGATTACTGATTTCACTGGTAAATACATTAGCCACTACTGGCAATTTGTCATTGTTGCAAGAACATTGCCACCAGTGACTCACAATGGCAACATATTCTAGTAACCTCCGCTGCTCACCACAAATTAACCACAAGTTTGCCGCAAACATTTTGTTTTTGTAATTGCATCGATGTGCTGCAAACACATGCAACTTCACAAATGCTGCAAACACACACACAACACGACACAACGCAAGTATTTCCAGACTTTTTTCGGGAGGTTGCATGTTTTTAGAGAACATGAATACCTGCACAATGTACGATTAAATAGAAACTGTGGCAGTCGTTTATATCTCAAATATCAGTTTTCTCTCACTGGTTTCCACCGCTTTACCACCATACAATCAGAAAGCATGTGACCTCCCGAAAACAAAGTCTCCTGGAAACACTCGCGTTGTGTTGTGTCTGTTTGCAGCGTTTGTGAAGTTGCATTTTGTGTACTTGCAGCGTGTCTATGAGTGTGCGGTGCGTTTTGTAAAAGGTGGTGCATGTGTTGTCTTTTTGATGAAAGTATTTTCTGAATTTGTGTAGCGTCTTCTTAACTGCAGTGCATGATCAACTTGATTACTATGTTTTGTTGTTATTTTGCAGCACGGTTTGTATTTTGAATTGCACTGGGCTCTCTCGGCCTGTGTCGATTCATCATCATGTAACTGGAACGTTTTTGGACCCGCTGTACCAGTTGGGCCAATTGAAGCATCTAAAAATCTTTTTAAAAATGTAATAGAAATGGGCTTCATTCACCAAGCGTTCTAAAGAAGAAATTTGTTCTTAAAACCCACTTACTCAGTTTTCATGAAGATGCTGACGTTTGTCCACCAACGTAAGGAGAATGAGGATCATTACTTGGGTAAAGAGTGAAAATTGAATACTTAAGTACAATATTAAAGTACTCAAGTACAACATAATGCCGCTATCGTATTCTACCGTTTTAAATATATAATAACCTAGTTTGCCATCATGGGTGCTACAGTTTACTCCTGTACTATGTACTATGCCAAAATAGTGCACCATCGCTGCTGGTGTTGTATTTTGGCATGGTGTTTAGTGCAGCAGTGTGCAATCTGGGACACAGTCACACATCTGTACCAATACGTTTGTACGGTGAAATTTTAAGTGAATGTATATCTGTTGTCGGTGCACAAATGTAGAAATCTGTCATTGAAATAATCTAATGCCCTTTGCCTTATTTTTACACTGCCAATCAAACGGTGTGAATCAGGAAGACATTCAGCTGGTCAATCTTTTCTCTCTCTCTCTCTCTCTCTCTTGCTCTTTCTTCCTCTCTCTCGGTCTCTCCTTCTCTCTGTTGAGTGTCTCTGAATAAATGTTTATGCATTCAGTGTTCACTTGTGATTTTTTCAGTTTTGGGTGTGCTACTAAAGCTAGAGAATGAGTTTAACACTTCATTCATCTCCAATTCTTTTTGATTTGCATTATAAATGCAGCTTGCGCTTGATTTGAAAGTGTTTCACCATACAGGCAGCTGCTCCAGGCTATGGACTTCAGATGCACAAATCAGTCAATAATTAAATCAGTCACGATAAATGAAAGTGATACTCAGGTGGCCTTTTTAATGTGGTGGTCGACCGATTATCAGCACTGATATTTATTTATTTTTATATTCAAGATTCTTTATTTGTCACATATTATGACAATTATATATATACCGTCATTCTCTTTGCACACGGGCAACCTTTCCAGGGCTTGCATATCATCATCATAACCATCCTCATCATCCTCACCATCCTCACCATCATCATCACCATCCTCATCATCATCATCATCACCACCACCATCATCACCATCACCACCAACACCACCAACACCATCATCATCATCATCACCACCACCATCACCATCACCATCACCATCCTCCTCATCATCATGATCATCATCATTATCATCATCATCATCACCACCACCATCACCATCCTCATCATCACCATCACAATCATAATCATCACCACCATCATCACCATCATAATCACCACCACCATCCTCATCCTCATCACCATCACCATCCTCACCATCACCATCATCATATCATCATCACCACCATCACCATCCTCCTCATCATCACCATCACAATCCTCATCACCATAATCACCACCAAATCCTTATCACCATCACCATCCTCCTCATCATCACCACCATCACCATCACCACCATCACCATCCTCACCATCACCATCATCATCCTCACCATCATCATCATCATCATCATTATCATCATCATCATCACCATCATCATCCTCACCATCATCATCATCATCATCACCATCCTCACCATCATCACCATCATCACCATCATTACCATCACCATCATCATCCTCACCATCACCATCATCATCATCATCACCGTCACCATCAGATAAAACTTAAGTAAATATTGGTAAATGAGGCTGAATAATGCTGAAACCTATCAAATATATATCAAGTGTGTTGTGTTTTCTTGCTGCTTTTCTGCATGGGTTGGTTGTTGGAGGTTTTGCTTGTAAAAAGCGTGGAAAAGTGTGAAAAGAGGGACGCCAGGCCGGTTTAAATCTGGAACACTGACATTTCTGTCACTCGCCCCGAGTCCCGAAGGGCAAAGAGGCAAAGCAGCCGAGCTCTCTGTGTGATCTAAAAGAGAGAGAGAGAGAGAGAGAGGGAGAGAGGCCTTTCAGACACCAAGAAGTCAACTTACACACATATTACATGTTACGACCAGAAAATGTCATCAGCTGTGAGCTCCATGACGCTATCAGAGAGAGAGAAGGAGTGAACGAGAGAGACGAAGAGAAAACTCTTATAACCCCGAGCAGGAGGGACACACGCATCTCTTCTCCTCCTTTACTCTTTTCCATCACTTCTTCAGGCCTGAAACACTGACACAGATGCAGATCTCTCTCAGAATCATAACTACCGTCATCATCATCATCATCATCATCATCATCATCAACACCCTCATCACCATCATCACCTTCACATTCACCATCAACACCAGCATCATCAGCAGCAGCAGCAGCATCGTCATCATCAACCAAAAATCAACAGAAGAGAGGCAGAAATCAATTCAAGATCAACCTGAGATCAACCTAACAGCAGCTACAGATGATAAAGAGATATTTTGTAAAAAATAGTAGATACATATTGATCATAATTTGGAATTCATCAAGACATCACAGTTTACAGCACTAAAATCCAGTAAAGATCAAGAGAATTATCCTTTTAACACTAGTCATGTTGGGGCTGAAAGCTGGTAAAAAGAGGACAATGAGGCAGGATATAGGAGTGTGATGCCTGTAGCGTGACCCTTAATGCCCCGCTCTGCACAACCTGGGGCTAAAATCTTAAATTACCGTGGCACACTCATGCATTAATGTATATGATGTATTTACATATTCACCCCCAAACCCCATAACTTCCCTGTATTTCCCCCAGATATCATTCCTCATACTACAGAACGCCACTCTGCAGGAACTGTAATGTTATATCTTATAGATTTAATCTGAGGAGACATTTAATGATCAGGATAATTAGAGATGATAAAATATAGGCAGAATAATAACTGGAGACCATTTACTGTATCACAGAATGAAATGCTGTACAATTTGTAGATGCATTTTTGGTGATCGGTGAACCTGTGTCTATCTTATGAGACTCTGTTTCTCTAAAATACTCATTTCATAGCCAATCATGTTGCCAATTAAGCCAAATAGTTACTAAATGTTCCTTCAGCTGCTCCCTTTTAGTATTTTTCCAGTCTTTTGTTGCTCCATCGCAACTTATTTTTGTGAATGATAGGTTTCCTCAGTTAGATGTTTTCTGTGTTCTATTATGATGTATTTATATATCTTTATCTGTGCAAGTATATACATATATATACATATATATATAAGAGTAGTGGATGTTTCATAGTTTCACAGTTACATTTATGTAACATTAAACAAAGCCATCCTCAATTTCCTTAAAGCTAAAATTTAACCTTTGGCCATGAAGTCACAGATCAGCTCCACCTATATCCTAAAAACACGCCTTGAACACATCCTAAAACATAATAAATGTGTCTAATAAACCAATTAGCAAATTACAAATGTGTAAATATTAATGTTAATAAGGCAGGTTACAATAACCTTTAAAGCAATTTAACCAGCATTTAATTTTCTCTGTTTTTGGTTAGTGGTGCATCTCTTATTCTCTGAGCTTTTATTTATTTGTTTGTTTATGTATTTTTGTTTAATTGTGTTTATTTTTCTTTTTGATGGTAAACAAGTTTTTGTGGTCAGTGAATTTGAGTTCATCTCCAGGTCTGACCCAGTTCCTCCTCCTTCTCCTCCTCCTCCTCCTCACTGAAACCCCTTTAAAAATCCATAAATTACAGAAATTAACTGATGGGCCCCGGGGCCACTTTGTAAGCTATTTAAACCTTTAAATTTACAGCATCTTGGGCTTGCTGCTGCACTGAACTACTCCGGGCTTGTTGCTCTAATGAAGGGGAGAATATGAGAGAATCTGTCTCTCTTTCTTTCTTCTTCCCCTTCAGCAGTCAGCGCTCCAGGACACAACAAATCTCAAGCCAGAGGCTCCAAAAATTCAGAAATGAATGAGAAATTATGCTGCAGTAGCGCCGAGCTGCCGGACGGTGGCGGTGTTGAGCTGTTTTGATGAAGGTGAATCTACAAAAGTAGTGACCGCTTCCTTGCTAATATTCTTCATATTTAAAATATTTAATAAAAATATTAAAATTTAAAATATTATTTAATAAAATATTTAATATTTAATATGTTTTATGTGCCATATTTTAAATTAGACCACTTCTACACGGCATGTAAATCCACCCAATGACTTGGGAGCAAAAACATTTTTCAAAACAATAAAAAAGTACACACAGAATGTTAGTAGGTATTGAAACACGTGTTGACAAAGTGCCAGAAAGCTGATCAATACATTTCACTCATTTATACATTTTAGTAACGAACATGTTTGCTTTTGTTATATATTTTTAGATTTGACTAAATAATTTATATTGGCAATTTAGGCGTATCACAGGTTCAGGGTTTATACATTTTGAATTCTGAACGTGACCATGTGACTCTTCGAACCTCCTTAATTGCCACTTACTCTTTAAAATGTGGAATATATATAAAATTCAAAAACTCTCTCTCTTGGATTTTAGAATCACAGAACCCAAGCGAGGACCCATTTAGAAATCTTTAGTATTTTTTTACTACAGTATTTTTAGGTGTTTCATGCAAGAGTTTAAAGGGGTTGCAATTAATTTTATAATCAAAACAATCAACGCAAGCTGTTGACTGAGTTGTTCCAAAACAATTCTTCTCTATTGTGCTTCAGTTTTCCGTGACAATTCCTCAGTTTGTCCACTGGTGCGCGCCAAACACCAACACTCCAAAAAGAAATCTGCGCCCGAAATTCACTCTCAATCTCTCTCAATTATTTACAGTTATTTACACGCAAATAAACAAACATCCAAATAAATAAATAATCAGATTCTCAGCGCGAGGAACATGACTACGGCGAGGTTGGCGCACTTCTCGTTTGGCGCACTTTTAACCCGTCCTGCTTTTATTCTTAATGATTAAAGATATGATATTATGTTCATTTGCAGCAAATTTTGGAAATAAGATTTGTGGAGGCTTTTAAAACGTGTCTCGTAGGTAGTAGAAAAGCCAGCCCCTGCAGTGTGTGTGTGGATGTGAGAGCTTCTTCTCTCCAGACATCTCTGTAATTGAAATGGCGCGTTTGGCTCGGGGCGAGTTGCGAGGCGCTTTTGCGCAGCAGCAGCGCGATGCGTGTCGATGGACGTCATTGGCTTTTTAATGGCCTACAGGAAATTTTGGCCTCACAATTCCAGACATTTTAGCAAGGCTGGGGGAGGGATGAAGAAGGATATATACATACATTTTCATCCCCAAAACATCTTTCTGTTTTAAAACCTAGACTCCAACAAGTTCCAGCACCGTCTTTGCGCTGGAGTGGAGGTTTGTGGGGTGGGGGGTTAAAAAAGAAAAGAAAAAAGAACGAGACCGTGCCCTGATTTCACTCGTTTAGAGGATGAAAATATGCCTTTCCGAAAAGCGCCTGGGGAAATATTCCATCAGAGACAAATGATGATTAAAATCGGGGCTTAAAATTGCCGACGTTATTTTCTCAGGAAAGAAAAAAGCCAAAAAGCACAACTTTGCGCAGGAGCCACTGCGACTTTTTTTTGGAGGAAAATAATACGAACCCCCCAACCCTAAAAAAGAGAGGCGACTGTGATTTGTCCTTCGGCGAGGAGGCAGAATATCTCGTTTTCATGTTGGAAGGAAAAAAAGGAAAAGGAGCGAGGAGTGGGGCCGAGCTAATTGGAGCCTAATCCTCGCCCCAGAGGCGTTTTTTTGGGAAGCCTGGAGCGAGAATTCCTCTTTTAGCTCCTGCTCCTGTTATTTAGAGACGGATTAAGAGGCTGAATTCTTCTCAGAGGAGACCCGACTTTTTACTTTCTTTTTAAAAAAAAGAAATAAGGAACTTGAAAAAGGACGACAAGGAGAAGAAAGTGTTAAAAAACCACGGCTTTCCTTAAAATAATAATTATACTCAAAAGGGGGCGCGAGGAGAGATCTTCGTCTATGTTCAAGGTAAGCTCGGACGTTCGGGTTCTGCTCCGCGTCGGTGTGATCGCACCTTTAAAGCCACACGGACCCGTTCCTTTCCGACCCGTTCCGGTGCGCACGGCGTTCTTAAACACGGGCTTTAAGGACATTCCTCTCTTTTTGGGGGAAGAGGTCGAAGCTGAAACCTTGGCTCTGGCTCTTTCTTTAAATCACAGTAGTTTTGGTAGCAAACAACTTGGACCGGCGCGACGCTGCGACCTCGAATTCGGACCTGTTCTGGAACGCGTTTTGGACCGGTTCCACGATGTTCGAGACGGTATGGTTGAGTCTGAATCTCGTCCTTTTCGTTTGGTGCCCTGGTTTTTGGTGTTGGTGTTGGGTTTGAGCCCGGCGTGGTTGGTGGAGGTGGTTTTCAGGGACGTTTTTACGACGCGTCGTTTTTTAGGACCGGTTCCGTTTCGTGCGTCTCGGTTGTTTAGGTGCAGATCAGTGAGAAAGACGCCATGTTGTTAAGACGGGCAGAATTTGGGCTTCCCGCAGGGCTCTTTGGGCTAAATTGTGTGATTATTTGCCCTCTTAAACCATCTCCTTATTATTATTTCCTCATTAAACGCACTACTAGAATTTTGATTTTCAACTTTCGCTTTACGGTTAGGAAGTGTTGGAGCTGGACTGGAGTTGAGATTCTGAATTCAGGCTGCGTCGATGTAAAAGATTCCAAAACAATCTACTGAATAGGACGGGATACCATAAAAGAACCATTTTTGCTGCCTTTAAGAACCTTTTGTGTGATTTTAGAACCATTTTCTGCTTTGTGCTCCAAGACTTGGATTCTTTTCACCATAAAGAACATTCAACATCATGTAAAGGTTCTACATCAATTAAGGAAGCTTCTCCAAATCATATGTACACTCTAGTAAGGATTCTTTATTAACCTTAATTCTGAAGCTGAATTTGTTGCTGGTTTGTAAGTTTTGGGGGATCTTGAATCAAACTCTTTGGATTGGGGATGATGGACGTGTTGCTGTAACCTTATCACCCCAAAATTATTAAACAATCACAGTCAAAGAAAACAAGCCTATACACTCTGTAACAAGGTTTCTAAACGCCTAAGTGGTTTCTGGCATTAATTATTGGCGTGGAGTTAAAAATGGATTCATAATGAACCTTTGCTGGGATGCAAAAGTGGCTTTTCAGACTTTCTGGCACCAAGTAAAATTGGGTTCTTTAAAGCAGCATTGTTCATGGTCTCGAGGGAACCAAAAATATTATGCTGTAAAGTGAAATTTGCATTCACAATTCTTTATTTGTCACATACAAGTATCTTAAGACTGTGCAAAACTAGAAATGAACAACAGATTAAGAAACCTAAATTAAACAATATTTAGAATAATATACTTCCTAAATAGAGATTAATACAATAAACAGTGTGCATATTATCAGAAAACCACACTGGCATTTGCCACATTTATTGAACTTTTTGAGTACATATTTGCTTGTTTTCTGTATTCATTGATGGAAGGCGTGAGAAAGTGCGGATAAGGGTCATGTAAGTTGTCATTTTTTTGGGACTGGGGGTTAACTTTTCTCTGCATGTAAACTAGCTTTGCAACGACTCCTCCCATTAGTGTTTAGAGAAAGAGAGGGGGAGAGAAAGAGAAAAGAGAGAAACGTTCCCCCCGAACAAAAAATATCAGGGCTTTGGGTTACAAGGCCCTGCGGCTATATGGAGAAGTGGGAGAACTTTTTAAGTCTTTTTATTTTTTGAAGTGCTTCCTTTTTTTCCACTGCGATCTGAAACGTATCATCCCGTATTAAATGAGTCTTACTCCCGAAGGCTTCGTGCAGACAGACAGACAGACAGACAGACAGGCAACACCCTGGAAAAATTCTGCCTTTTCTTTTTCAGTTGGCGCCTGCCTAAAGCGCATCGCCCGCAGCACAGAAAAGTGCACAGATCCCTAACAACTGCCTTCTGTTTACCTTTTATGGTTAAAAACAACATGCATGGGAGAACGCGTCGCCCGAAAGAAGAAGGAGAAATAAGCCCGTCGGGTTCGGTCGCCTCATGGCACGATTAGAGCTAAAAAGGTTCCTAAAGTCTCCTTTATTAAGATTTTACGGCTCTGAGAAGAACCTTTATTTTTGGCCATGGATTCCCATGGAAGGCTCATTGGGAGTAACAAAAAATTAGTTTTAGTTACTGAGGCATCAGGTCGACATGGTTTTCCATTCCAAAGTAAAAGTAAACTTTGTCATCTCAGCTATGTGCATGTATGCAGCAAGATGAGACGACTAAAAGGCATATAGAATATACATATATAAATATGAAGTCTAAACTTTTGGTTGTGTGAGGTACTCAATAATATGTGTAAACATTGCAACAGCAGTCAAAATACTTGCAATGTACTTTTGTGCATTAAATGTGCATTAAAATTCCATGAACAATCTTAGCAAACAAAAAATTGAATTTGTCACTTCTATTTCGGTTGTATTAAGGTAACCGTGTTAAACAGCCTCTAAGAAAGTTGAGAAAGTTAAGATGTTTAAATAGTACAATTTTAACTGTAGAATATAATTTTTGGTGCTTATCAGGAATTTTAATTTCACTGCTTACCTAAGAACAAATCTTAAACACAAAGACATTAGTCAAAGTTAGAATTGGCAAAACTGTGTGAGTTTTAAGAACTAATTTCTTCTTAAGAACACTTGATGAATGACCCTTGTAAAAGAGGCCAGTCTTGAACGTGGAAGTTTAACGCTCCCGACCTAAACATTGTTTATTTATAGCAGCATTTTGGTCAGCGTGAGGTCGGCTAAACCAAAGTCACGAAACTGACCCCATTTTAAAAGTGACCCGAGGCCACAAACGGCTAACAGGACCTTTATGTACCAAAGTCGGGATCTGGACCCAAACACCTGTTTTAAGACGAGACTAGAACTATTCTAAAGTTTTGACATGCCGTTTTTATTTTAATCTGTGTAGCTTTTATCACATTAATGGTAGTCTCATTTTAATCTGCACATATTCTAACCTGATCATTTCTCTTTGTCTTTGTGCTGGTCAGTGTGTAACTTTAGTTGTTTTTTTATTTTATTTTTTATGAAGTACTTTGTTTTAAGACACTATTTAAAAAATCTGTTTTATTTTTACAAGCATTTACATTTATTTTATCTTTATTTTTATTAAGTAGACTTCACATCTAAGTGAAAAATGATGAATATTTTTGTTGGAATACTGTGAAGTTGTAATTTATTTTGACAGTCAGTTTGTTGACTGCGTCCAGCTAGAAACCCTACTTCAAAATAAATGGTGTTGAATTTTAATGCAGGTCAGACATCATTTTCTTCCACACCCTTTTCTCTAGCTGGACCTTTGTGAGCGCGAACTGAATAGCTCATGATGTTTTAAACACACAAGGCTCCTCGTAACAAACTTGTCGTCCTGCTTTGAGAGGTGTGAGAAATTTGCCGCTGTTAAATCAGTACGAGGGGAAGAGAATTAAACATCTTGGCACAGGTCCAGAGCATCAGTCTGACTTTAAGCCTCAGTGAGAAACCCGAGAACCCAAACACTGGGACTTGCGGTGTGTTTTCCTTGCTGTTTTGTGGATTTGGTGGAAAAATGTAGACCATGGACTTAGACATGAACATCTGCACAACCACACAATCACACAACCCCCTCAGTCACACTTTATGGGGCCAATTTAGACTCACCACTTAATCTATAGTACATGATTTTGGACTGTGGGAGGAAAACCCATGCGAACACAGGGACAGCATGCAAACTCCACACAGAATGGCCCTACAGCCAACCTGGGATCGAACCCAGGACCTTCTCGCTGTGAGACGGGAAATTAGACTAAAAAGTGGAAAACATTTAATTCATTTTCATAAATTCTCTTAAATGTACAAGTGTGTTTTCCATTACATTCATTAATTTAACATCTGATGTTGTGCAATTAAATGTCTAATGGATTTTTGGCTACCACTAGGTCCTAAATCTTAATGTTTTTACGTCTTTTCATTTAAAAGTTCCTAAAAACATCCTCAGTTTTTATTATAGAATTATATTGTGCACCCGTCCTGCAGACTCTGACTGGAATAAATTGCTTTCTTAATAACTTTAATCTCTAAATAATGTAGAGAGGACAGAGAGACTTGGAGCAGTAACTCGTTTACTCTCATGGTAACTCTGATTTCTTTGCACGTGCAAGTTTTAATGTCAAACACTGCTTATCCAATTTCCATTCATCCTCTCATGTGCAAAAATGCCCTCATTTTCCCCCAAAACGTCCCAGATCGGTTGCAAAGGGGTGTCTATGCCCCTCACGTCTAACGCACGACCTTTAATTAGAAACTTGCCAACTCCTCTCTCTCCCTCCCTCCCTCTTTCCCGCTGTCCCTCCCCCCATCCCAGAGGCGAACACCTCGCGTCCGTGTCTCCGCATGGCTAATAAACATGTTTCCAATTCCGCCCCCGGGGGCCGAGCCGAGCTGAGTCGAGTCGAGCCGGGGCAAAAGAAAGGAAGATGCAAACACGCTTAATTAGAGCGGTGGCAATAATTTGTAAGCTAAATACACGACGGGGCAGATGAGGTGGAGAGCCGATAAGAGCGAGGAGTTTGTGGAGGAGACGGCGAGCGTAAAGGTGGGGAGATTGGAAACCAGATGCTTTGCCCTGCCTTTCGACACCTCCAAATCCACCTCCTCCGTTGCAGTCGTTCCTCCTTCTTCTTCTTCCTCTTCTTCTTCTCGTTCTTCTTCTTCGTTGTTTCTCCTGCTCCTCCTCCCATGGCTTTCCCATTTCTGTGTTTCCAGGAGGGCAGGAGCATGTCCCGCTTGTCGTTGACGCGCTCGCCCGTCTCTCCTCTGGCCGCTCAGGGGATCCCTCTCCCGGCTCAGCTCACCAAATCCAACGCCCCCGTGCACATCGACGTGGGGGGGCACATGTACACCAGCAGCCTGGCCACGCTCACCAAATACCCCGACTCCAGGTAAGATTTATTACACCCTCATCATCACCATCACCATCAACACTCTTACCCCCTCCTGGTGTGGCCCGGCGGGGCGCGAATCTCGTTATAACCGCCTGCGTCTCTCGTCTACCGGCTTTCAGCTTCATCCACATGCTGCCTGTGGTTTATACAATGTATTGCTACACCAAGTACAACTGTTTAGCTTCTTTTAAAACATGCATTGCAATAAAAAGCATGTTGAAAATGTATTGCATGATTTTCTTGCTTTGTTCAAAGCATTTTGCAATAGAGTTGCTTTTGCAAAAATGCTTTCTACTCCAGTGCTTGGCAGTGCATGCTGTACGGGGGGGAAAGTTTTTGTGCCTCCTTTAAAGCATGCATTGCTAAGCGGTGCAATAAAAATTACTTCTACAATTTAGTGCATTTCCAAGTGAAACATTTGAGCTTTGTTTAAAGCATTAGTGCAATTAAAACACAATGCTTTTTACTTTTAAATGCAATTAATTTGAAAAATGCTTTCCGTTGCAATGCCTAGCAAAGTATTTATAGGGGACAGGGTTTTTTTTTGTTTCTTTTAAAGCATGCATTGCTATGCAGTGAAATAAAAGCACTTTCAAAATTGATTGTATTTACGAGTAAAAACTTTTTATTCCTTTAAACTACATTGCTGAGCATTGCAATTAAAAGCTTTTTAACAATGTATTGCATTTCCAAATACAGGTTTTTGTTTCTTTTGAAGCACGCATT
The DNA here is from genome assembly GCA_032718565.1 of Distichodus sexfasciatus. Classification (NCBI taxonomy): domain Eukaryota; kingdom Metazoa; phylum Chordata; class Actinopteri; order Characiformes; family Distichodontidae; genus Distichodus; species Distichodus sexfasciatus. Next base: position 34,459 of record JAVGVS010000456.1, on the reverse strand, counting down.
AGAATACAACCAAGTAATTGCAATTAAAAGACCGTTTCAAATTAATTTTGTTAGCAAGTAAAAGGTTTTTGCTTTTTAAAGCTTATATTGCATTAGCAAGTGAAAGTTTTTTTGCTTCTTTTAAAACATGCTTTGCTGAGCATTAGAGCCATTTATCTGATATTTGATTTTAAAACTTGTACAACATAACATCAATGCATTAATCTGCCCAGATGTGTGTGTTTTAAATACAAGTGTGCAGTATCACGTGTCATTCTTAAGTGTTTATTAACTGTCAGAGTGACACTTTGCATGCTGTCATCAGTCTGTTAGAGTTCATTACGAGCAGCCTGTACTCTGAAGGAAAAGAAGCGTCCTGTTCATCTCTATGAATAGAAAAATGTCAATGGAGTTCTACAGCTTTGACAAAAGAAGAAAACTGATTTCTTTACACCTCCCAGTTCTAATTTGTAAATGACAGATTTAGCTGGTAAACTTTATATTTATTTTTTTGCTTTTTATTATTGACATTTATTTTGTTGAATATATAATTAAGTTTATGTCATGTTTTGTGTAATTAAATTTCTAATGCATTTGTACTACTAAGTAATGCAATTTTAATACCTTTTCCAATTTAATCTAATAGCTGCTACAAATCTTGTACTCTCTGTGCCCTACAAGTTGCTCCTAAAACTAAAAGCTCATTAGAAACTGGATTCATCTTCATACATGAAGCAATCTCACTCTCGTTTGCTAATTTTATTTACAAATCGCTTTGTTTTTTGCCAACTCTCCTCTGTTGTAGCTCTGTTTAGTTTATATTCCATCTTTAAATACTTTAACAAAGATTTCTGACTGGAACTAAGCTAGTTTCTGCGAAATTCCTGCCGGAAGCTGAGCGGTTAAAGGAAACGGGGGGAGAAGAGGGCAGAAGGAGGTTTTAATTTTTTTTATTTGATGATGCCGTGTAACAGATTGATCTCTTAATAATGTAGAGGAGGAAGAGAAACTTAGTGCAGTAACTAATGGGGCAGCATTAGTCTCGATCTGCACCGGCCGGTGCTGCAGAGACAGCCACCATGAAACATTGATGGGCACCGCAGGGGTGGGGGAGGGCATCGCACTGGTGCCGGGGGTCCAAACTTTTTAAAGCATTATAAAGCAATTTTAAAATGTATTGCATGTCCACATAAAAGCACACATGTCCATTTAAAGTCATTTATTAGATATTTTGTAGAAAATGGGATGCAAAGTGGATGAATGCAGAATTTGGGAATCAGGTTCATTCGGAGAGTTGGGAATTACAAACATAGTTGTGATTGTTTTGGATTGTGGTGATGGTAGAGCTGGACAATTAATCGAAAATTAATCAGAATCAATGTGCAATGTGTTCTCAGCCATGTCTATTAAAATTGTTAATAGTTTTGTCACAGTTTTGCTCAGTGTGTAAATATTATGGAATATATTCCAGCCTTAATAGTTCAGCATTTTTACTTGTCACTGAACTATAAGACCGAACAACATATAAAATTACATAATTAGTACTGTTCATGAGGTAATATACATTATTGTAAAGGCTAAGGGTATCAAAATGATACTACAAAAACAAAGACCACCAGCTTATATTTTAACTGGATAAAAATAAAAGTCTTCTTTATGGCTGTAGTGTGAAAACAGAGTAAAGTGATGTAGGGAAATAACTGTACATTTACAGCAGTTGCATACTCTGTGTGTGTGTGTGTGTGTGTGTGTGAGAGAGAGAGAGAGAAGCAGAAGAAGTTTTGATGGGGTTCGGGTGAGGAGTCGTACCTACCGGCCTGCTGTCTCCTCTAGCAACACACACACACAAAGATCACACACACACACACACACTCATACACTCAGGTTTATCCTCACTACCTCCACTCTCTCACACCAGCAGATCGCTCTCATGCCCTGTCATGCCTCTTCTTTTGTCTCCATCTCTCTCTCTTTCTCTCTCTTTCTCATCTGACTGAGAGGCAGCTCACTCTATCTGTCATGACAGAAAAAAAGCCGAGGGAGAATCTCATCCTCTCAGGTGCTCCGGCAAGAAGCTGCTGCTGAGTTACTGAACGGAAGTGGAGGAAAAGAAAGAGAGAGATGGAGGTAGAGAGAGAAGGTGCAGACATACAAAGAAAGAGTATAGGGGAATGCAGTTGTATACAGAGAGAGAGAGAGAGAGAGAGAGAGATGCGGAGACGTTAGGGAAGGAGAGGGAGGGAGGGAGGAAGGGAGGGAGGGGGAAAGAAAAGAAAAACAGGCAGCATTTTAATTGCTTTTTAAAAAAGTGGAGATGAAAAACAGAGTTGGCCTGCAGGCGCATGGTGAAATTCTAGCTGGAAGAATTGCAAGAGCATATGAGAAAGGAAGACCTGAGGCGCAAGAGGGAGATGACTATTGGTTTTTTATAAAGCATTTTGCATCGATTTCCAGAAAGGAGGGAGGAGGAGAGAGAGAGAGAGGGAGGGAGGGAGAGAGGGAGAGAGCAAGCATGATTGTATATTGTGTAACTGGTAAGGTTTAAATGTAAATTTTAGTTGTAAGATGAATTTTAGTTTAGAATTTAGCCTAACCCTTGTGGCTAAAGTGTGCAGGTGTGTGAGTGCGGGTGTGTGTGTGTGTGTGTGTGTGAGTGCGCGGGCGGGTGTGTGAGTGTGTGTGTGTGTGAGAGTGCGGGTGTGTGAGTGTGTGTGTGTGTGTGTGTGAGAATGCGGGTGTGTGAGTGTGTGTGTGTGTGTGAGAGTGCGGGTGTGTGTGTGAGTGAGAGTGCGGGGGTGTGTGTGTGTGTGAGTGAGAGTGCGGGTGTGTGTGTGTGTGAGTGCGGGCGTGTGTGTGTGGGCGTGTGTGTTTGTGAGTGCGCGGGCGTGTGAGAGTGTGGGCGGGCATGTGAGAGTCTGGGCGGGCGTGTGTGTGTGTGTGGTGTGTGTGAGGCGGGCAGGGGAGTGGCGGGCGGTGTGTGTGTGTGGGAGGGCGGCGTGTGTGTGGGAGGTGTGTGCTGAAAGGGCAGGTGTGTGTCAGTGCAGGCAGGTGTGTGTGAGTGCGGGCGTGTGTGTGTGTGAGTGCGGGCGTGTGTGTGTGTGAGTGCGGGCGTGTGTGTGTGTGTGGGAAAAGGGCGTGTGTGTGTGAGTGGCGTGTGTGTGTGTGAGTGCGGGCGTGTGTGTGTGTGAGTGCGGGCGTGTGTGTGTGTGTGAGTGCGGGCGTGTGTGTGTGAGTGCGGGCGTGCGTGTGTGTGTGAGTGCGGGCGTGTGTGTGTGTGAGTGCGGGCGTGTGTGTGTGAGTAAAGGGCGGTGTGTGTGTGGAGTGCGGGCGGTGTGTGTGAGTGGGCGTGTGAGTGTGTGTAAGTGGGCGTGTGTGTGTGGGAGTGGCGGCGTGTGTGTGAGTGCGGGCGGGCGTGTGTGTGAGTGCGGGCGGGCGTGTGTGTGAGTGCGGGCGGGCGTGTGTGTAAGTGCGGGCGGGTGTGTGTCAGTGCGGGTGTGTGTCAGTGCGGGCAGGTGTGTGTGAGTGCGCGGGTGTGTGTGTGTCAGTGCGGACAGGTGTGTCAGTGCGGGCAGGTGTGTGTCAGTGCGCGGGTGTGTGTGTGTCAGTGCGGACAGGTGTGTGTGTGTGTCAGTGCGGACAGGTGTTTCAGTGTGGGCAGGTATGTGTCAGTGCGGGCAGGTGTGTGTCAGTGCGGGCGGGTGTGTGTCAGTGCGGGCGGGTGTGTGTCAGTGCGGACAGGTGTGTGTGTGTGTCAGTGCGGGCGGGTGTGTGTCAGTGCGGGCGGGTGTGTGTGAGTGCGGACGGGCGGGTGTGTGTGAGTGCGGGCGGGCGTGCGTGTGAGTGCGGGCGGGCGTGCGTGTGAGTGCGGGCGGGCGTGTGTCAGTGCGGGCGGGTGTGTGTGTGTGTGTCAGTGCGGGCGGGCGTGTGTGTCAGTGCGGGCGGGCGTGTGTGAGTGCGGGCGGGCGGGTGTGTGTGAGTGCGGGCGGGCGTGCGTGTGAGTGCGGGCGGGTGTGTGTGTGTGTAATATCAGGAGAGAAAACATTTAAATCTACACAGTAAGAGGTAAAATGTTGCGGCTGTGTTGTGGTGCCTCTCTTGGGTTAAGGGTAAGTTTTGAGGTACAGTATATGATTACGGTCTATAGTTAAGGTGAAGGGTCAAGGTTTAGATTTGAGGTTAAGGTTTAGGGTCAAGGTTTAGATTTGAGGTTAAGGTTTAGGGTCAAGGTTTAGTTTGAAGGTTTGGCCTAATGTTTAGGATTAAAATGTAAATTCGAGGTTAAGGGTTACGATATAGGGATGGGGTTTAAGGTTTTAACTTGGTGTAGTATCAGATTGTGCATTTGGGTTTGGGTTTTATGCTCTAGATTTAGGGTTAGTGTTAAGGTGTAGGGCTAGGGTTAAGTTTAGGGTTAAAATGTACCTTTCGTAACATTTAAATTTAGGTTTAAGATATAGGGTTAAGGTTTAGGGTCCCCAAAAGAGGGGTGAGGAGCAGAACTCTAACTGTTAAAATACTGCACTTGCACATAGAAAACTAAAGAATGGAGAGAGAGTTAAAACTAGGTCAGTGTTCTGTCGTTCCCCTCTGTTAGAGACGTGGACAGAGACGGACAGATGAGTGTGGTTCTTTACACAGAAAGAAAAGAGAGATGATGAAATTCTCTTTCTCTAATCTTTTTAAACAGCAGCTCAGACACAGCTGTCTCTCTCTCTCTCTCTCTCTCTCTCTTCCCACTTTGTTTCCTTCTTACCTTCCTCCTTCCTTCGTCCTTTTGTTTGTTTCTCTCTCTATCCCTCAGTCTCTCTTTTACTCCTCCGGTCTCTCTCTCTTTTCTCTCCTCCTCTTTCTCTCTCTCTCTCTCTCCTTTCGCCTCTTCTTCTCTCTTCCTCCCCTTGCCCTTTCCTTCTCTCCCCCCCCTCTCTTTTTCACCCTTTCCTTCTTTCTCTCCCCTCCCTCCTTTTCTCTCTCTCTCTCTCTCTCTCGCACACAAGAATGAATCTTGTCGTTCTTGTGATTTTATTTGAGGTTGGCGTCTCATGGTCAGCTGACCTGCTATTAAAGAGGAGATTACATCGCCGTGGCGATAGGGCTGCGCCGCCCCATTGGTCGAGGAGTGCAGAGTGGGCGTGGCCTTGACGGGACAGGAAGTGGAGCTGATATCAGAGCTGAGAGACTGACTGAAAAACACAGTTTCATATTATATTGAATAGAACATAATCATTAACTTTACAGAAGAGTGTATTTCAACCCCCCAGGACTGTTGGTTGTTCTTGGTGGGGGTCTGGGTCTTGATCTGGAGGGTCAGACCGCCCCAAATACTCCCTGTAATTCCACTCGTGGTCGCAGCACTGCCAACCGGTTCTGCTCGGTGCCAGAAAAAGAGAGGGGAAAAACGTAATGAAAGACGAAAGAGAGGAACACTTCAAACAGGTTCCCCGGCTCTGGAATTCCGCCTCTAGCTGCTCGCCTCGACCCCGAGTGCTAATGCGCTTTTGGCTCGCCGCTAATAAAACAGAAAAATAATGGTAATTGTTTCATGCATTTGAAGGAAGCTGCTCTCGTTCCATTAACCTGACAAGATTCCAGCCGTTTTTCAGCGTTCTTCTATCTCTTTATTTTTTACTGATATTACTCAAATAGCACGTGCTGTACTTATTATTTTCAGAAGAAACAGAGCTACTCATTGATGTAATTATTTAATGTGAAAATACCAAGACAAACGTGATGTCATCCTTAATAACACTGTTACATTTTTAGGGGTCCAAGCATGAAGTGCTTATTGTTTAATTGAAATAATAGAAAACCACCCAGTTCTTACATTACATTAACACTGTTCAAGGTTAGTTTCTTTGTAAACACAACTTATTGAAGCTGTCATAACAAAATAGAGACTTCACTACCACACACGCATGCATCTTTAATTCTTTTTCTTATAATTATTTCACTTTACTCCTTATGTCTGGATATCATTATGTTGTTTTATTCTATGTCATAAAGATCAGCATCAGCAGTGTGTGGGTGTGTGTCCATGACATGCTAATGATCAGCGCTAACCCTTCTGTGCTGCATTTTTGCAACTTTTGCTTGGACCCCCCAATTGCCGTTTGCGCTATATTAATATTGTAAACATAAGATAAGCAATTTTTTGGTTTTCATCTCTTTTATTTACCTTAATTATTCTGTGACAGAGCTATAAAACATTTGCCAGACTTTGTGACATGTTCATTATTCATGATTGTCAGGATCAGCCGGCTGTTTAACGGCACCGAGCCTATCGTGTTGGACAGTCTGAAGCAGCACTACTTCATCGACCGGGACGGAGAAATCTTCCGCTACATCCTCAGCTTCCTCAGGACCTGCAAGCTGCTGCTCCCCGACGACTTCAAGGTACCAAACGCGTTTGGCACTAACGGCTCTTTATATGAGTTAGTGATGATTTATCATGGTGAACGCAGCACAGCACATGGCACACCACAACCAAGTGTGAGCTCTGCATTTGACACATCCATTAAGGAGCAGTGGGCAGTGCCCAGGCAGCAGTGCTTGGGGGACGGTACCTTGCTTATGAGTACCTCAGTGGTACCTTTACTGGTCCGGGACTTGAACCTGCAACCTTCTAGTCCTGGTTGCCCTAAGTGTTACATCACATCACATCAATCGTATTTTCTCCTTTTTATTTTCTATCTCGGTCTCCCTCTTCCTCTCCCGTTATCTCTTACCTCCTCTACCTGCTTTTCTCCCTCTTTCTCTCACTTTGTCTATCAACCCCATCTCCCCTTTCATCTCTTCCTCCATCTGTCTCTTTTTCTCTCCTTCCATCTTTGTTTTTGACTCTGTATCTTCCACCTCTCCCCATCTCTCCGTCCATCTTACCCTGCATCTCTCCCTGACTCTCCTTCCATCTCTCCCCTATTCTCCTCCTCCATCTCAGTCTTTCTGTCTCTCCTTCCGTCTCTTCGTCTTTCTCTCACTCCATTTCTCTCTCCATGTCAAACAACATCCTTTCCTCCATTTTCCCCTTCAACACTCCCTGCACTTCTCTCTCTATCTCTCCCTCTGTGTCTCTGCTGGTTTTCTTTCCTCCGGGCCGCTCTGTCGCTCGTGGTAAAACGCCTCCACCTGGACTCGCGGGAAATTAAAGGAGGGGGCGGGAGAGATGGTCGCCCCCGGCAACGTGCCTCCCGGGGTGTGTGTGTGTGTGTGATGGAGGGATGACAGGGTGAATTACTGAAAAAGAAAACATGATGACAAATCATCAGAGTTGCACTGTACATTCTTTTCTTTCCCTTTTCTCTTTCTTTTACCCTCCTTTATTTCTCCAGCTCTTGCTCTTACTTTTCTCTCTTTCTCTCCTCTCCCTCACTTTCATTTGTTCTCTCTTTCTCCTTCTTTCTCACCCTCCTTCTCATACTTTTTCTCTCTGCTTCTCTCCTTCTCTCTTTCTCTCACGTTTTCTCATCCTCACCTGCTTTTCTTCTCTTTTTCTCTCTTGCTCACACATTTCTCGCACTGTTTTCACCTTCTCTTCGTCTTTCTCTTACTCCTTTTCTCCCCACATCTTTCTTTCTTTCATTTGCCATTTCATTTTTTTCCGTCTCCCTCACAGTCCTTCTCCCTCTCTCGCTCTTTCTCATTCTTTCTCTCCCCGTCTCACTTGTTTCTCTCCTCCGTCTCCACCAGGAGTTCCAGCTGCTGTATGAGGAGGCTCGTTACTACCAGCTGAGTCCGATGGTGAAGGAGTTGGAGCGCTGGCACCAGGAGCGCGAGCGGCGCCGCGTGGCGCGGGGCTGCGACTGCCTGGTGGTGCGCGTGACGCCGGACCTGGGCGAGCGCATCGCGCTGAGTGGGGAGAAGCTGCTGATCGAGGAGATCTTCCCCGAGACGGGAGACGTGATGTGCAACTCGGTCAACGCCGGCTGGAACCAGGATCCAACTCACGTCATCCGCTTCCCCCTCAACGGATACTGCAGACTCAACTCCGTACAGGTCAGTGTGTCTCTCTTTGTCTCTTTCATTTACATCTGTCTTTCTCTACCGTTTCTCTTCTTTCCTCTCCGCTTTTCTCTCATTCTCTCCCTTACACTCTTTTAATTCCCCTTGTTCTTTTCATACTCCTTTTCTCTTTCTTTTTTCTCCTTTGCTCTTACTTTTCTCACTGTTTGTTTTCTCTTGTCTCTTTTTTTCCTCTGTCACACTTTCAATTTCTTTCTCCTCACTCTTTCTCCCTTTTCTCTTGCACTTCCTTTCCTCACTTTTCCCACTCTCTCATTCTTGTTCTCTCGCTGTGCAACTTCCATTCTTTTATTTCTCTCTCTCCTGCTCTTATTCTCTCTCACGCTTTCATTTTCTCTCTTCTTCCTTTTTCTCTCCGTCTTGCTTGTACTTTTCCTACTCTTTCTTGCTCTTGTTCTCTCACACTCCTTCATTTCTCCTTTTAATTTTTTTTCCACTCCCCCCTTCACACACCTTTCTTTCTTTCTCATTTTAAATCCTCCCTCACTTTTCACTTTTCTCTCTCTCTCCTGTATTTTCATTCTTTCTCCATTTTTAGTTGCTCTCTCATTCTCCCTCTTACTCTTACTTTTCTCCTTTTCTCTCCCCTCTCACTCTCTCACTTTCATTTACGTCCATTATTCTCTGTCCTTCTTCTCTTTTCTCTTCCCAAGTGTCCAATATTCTCTCTCTCCCTCTCTCTCTCTCCTCCTGTATTTTCATCCATGTTTAAAACAACTCAAAGAATGAAACAGAACAGAACCAGTAAAAAATGAAATGCATAATTTACACACTCCTCCTTTTTAGAAGCCGGCGCTTTTTTTTCCCTCTTTCTCCGAAACGCCGCCCCGAGCCATTCACACGCGCGCGCGCACACACACACATACACACACACGTATTGCATTTTTTAATACCGTACTTACAATTTCTCAAACAGCCTAAACCGCTTTGTACTTCTTTTATAGATTTTTAAATGGCTGCAATATAATTAATTGGCCGCATCAACTAACACAACATTTTCCCGCTCTGCTTTTTAGCTTGCGCGCACACACACACACACACACTCCCGCCCTGTTTACCGCTTCCTGCGCTCTCGCGTCCGCCGCAAAATGGACCGGGAAGGAGTTTTTAACTGCTCTCATTAAAGTCGTTCCCCACAGGACACACACACACACTCACACACACGTGCCCTGAGCGACTGGCGCTGAATGAATCATTCCTCGTTTCATAAACGTCTGCGTGACCTTTTGACCCCAGAATATGAACCCGGTTCTCACCTCGCACACGCTGGAAAAACACCACAAAATATTAGAAACAGGTGAGAGCAGGAGAGGCAAGTGACAATTGTAGGACTGTGACGATGTCGTGCTTCATGATCTCACAATATTAAAAGGTGACAATATTTCTGGTCGACGTGAAAAGACGTCTCAGTATGGTGTTATTTTGGTATCAAAATCCTGGGCGTGCAGCGGCACTTTCAGCAGCAAAATCTGACGTCTGCATGCTCTCAACGCCACCTTCACGCTTACTCCACTTCATACTGCGTTATAAATGTAGCGAAGAAAGAGAAGAAGAAACAGGGAGTGTAAGAGAGAGGAAAGAAGAGAGCAAGAGACTAAAAAATGAGGGAAGAAAGGAGAAGAAGTAGGAGACGGTGTGAGAGAGAGAAAAAAGAGAAGAGAGCTAGAGAGAGAAAATGGGGAGAACAGAAGAAGAAGGAGGGAGTTTGTGAGAGGGGAAAAGAGAGTGAGAGAGGAAAGAGAAAAAGAGCAAGAGAGAGAGAAAATAGAGAGAAGAAAAGAGAGAAGGAGAAGAAGAGATGGAGAGGGGGGAGAGAAAAGAAGAGAACGAGAGAAAAAGGAAGAAGAAAGAGAACAACTGAGAGAGAGAATGAAAGAGAAAGGTAGAAATATAAAGGGAGACAGAGTAAGAGATGGACTGAAAGAGAGAGAGAGAGAGTTGGATGAAGATGTGATTGAGACTGAGTTGAGACTAAAAAGGGGAGAAATAAAGAGAAACTACACACACACACGTCTGCAGACACACACACACACACACCCACACACACACTTGCAGTGTCCCAGTGCTGGCTCTGTCTGAGCAGCTCCATACATCACGGAGAGTGAGTGTGAGGATCAGCACAGTCGTGATCTCAACTCCATCAACCTGACACACATACACAGAAAACACATCCCTACTGACACCTCTCACACACACACACGTACGTAATGACAGATTACGGGATCAGTGTCCATTCTCTTGACATCCAATTGATTGACAGACAGCTCTTTGTGTGTGTGTGTGTGTGTTGGTAAACCTCTCAATATGGGGACTTTGACCTGATTGCACACCAACATTGTGGGAGCCTGTGTGATTGTGGGGACATGTTAATCACGGCTACATAGCTATTTCTACAAATTTAACCTCCATTTTTACAAGGTATAATAGCGACCTGATTGCACAAATTGATAAAGTGGGGACGTGTGTCATTATGGAGACATAAAACCCCCAGTTTTTATTCAAGCTGAACTTCTACATTTACAGATTTATTCTCAGGTAAAAAAAAAAATCTGTTCTTTCATTAGGAACAAAGTCTGACCAAACATTGTTTAGCATGAAGTGCTGAGTCAAATTTTGTATTTAGAGTTGAGTTGTGGTGCTGAGTGAGAGGTAAACACACACACTGCACTTTGGGATTTGGTGATAGCTCTTTGGAAAAACACACCCTGAGGGATTACACAAGATGAAAAGCTTTCTCTCTCTTTGTCCCATATTTCCCTCGTTACGTGGTCATGACTCTTCACTCTTCATCATTTGCACCATGTTTTTACGTACTTTCAGCTCATGCTCAGTGTCAAAATACAATAAATGTCATGTTTACTCAAGACTCCACTGTGGACGTGTATCTTGGGAAATGTCGTATAAAAGGTAGAATACAGAATGATTAATTTTTGGGGAATTTTATCAATTTTAGACCCAGGTTTGATTTGTGCATCACTTGACATTGTGTTAAACTCGCACTCAACCTGCATTAAACCTTTAATTTGGAATTTTCACCGTCTCCTCTCTGCATTTTGGCCAGGTGCTGGAGCGTCTGTTCCAGAAGGGCTTCAGCGTGGCGGCATCGTGTGGAGGCGGAGTCGACTCCTCCCAGTTCAGCGAGTACGTGCTGTGTCGCGAGGAGAGGCGGAGCCAAACCACCAACACCACGCCCATCAGGATAAAGCAGGAACCGCTGGACTAGAGACACACTCGTCGCCACGGGAACGCCATCCCAACCCTAAGACTCACCTGTCACTCACTCACTCACTCACACACCTGTACGGCAACCGACACTCTGACGTGGAATGTAACACAAACTGACCTAAAACCAATATTGAGCGCAGACAATTCCAGAACTGAAAGGAGTCTGCGAAAAATGAACGATCCCTTCATCCTTTTGTCCTCTTTTGCTTCCCACTGACCATCATGACCATCCCTCTTTCCCCCCCTTCCCCAAGAGTGGACGTCGTTCCAGCGAAATGCTGAATTCTGAGACCATCAAATTTTGTCATCCTAGAGGGCGTTGTGTTGCCTTTTCCTGCTCAACAAATGTAGAGAACCTTGATATACACTTCACGTAGATCTCTATTCTCCAAATGGCTAAAGTCAAAACATGAGCTACAAAAATGTGTTAAAATAGTGTATACAGCAGTTGAAACTTTGACTTTAAAGTAACGTCGCATTTCATCTTTATTTTTCAGAATTCTAAAATCTAAGTTATTAACAATTATTCTAAACAAGAATAAATGAAGAAAATTGTACTGAATATTTTCTTTATCAGAAAACACATTAGTTTAGCAAGAAAATGCAAAGGGCGCCCCCTAGGGCTTCGGAATTCCCTGGTTTCAGAAATTGGAGCATTGGTGAGACCGCAGGGCATGACACTGAAGCGTTACTGGCCTCTCTTCTATACCTCTGCTAAACAGATTGTCTCATGTTAAAGTTGTTGATAAAATAGGTTTTTTCCACTTCTTCCTCAACAAAAGTGATGTACAGACTTGCAAACAGCAGAGTTATTGCGGTTTTCCTCCTGCGTTTGTTTTTATTCTGAGGACTTCTTTTGTTACATGAAGGACGAATGTGAGCGGCATTGTGAAGTTATTAGCTTGGGCAGAGCCAAAGCGACTTTTCCTGCCACTGCTTCGGCTGGAACACGATTACGGCCTGAGGCAAGGCGAGGCGCTTAACGCAGTGTGCACTGTAATGCATTCAGAGTTTGGGAGAGAAGGCCTCTTTGTTTAAAAGGAAGCTGGAAGCAAACATGAGTGCGTTTCTGGAAGCTTCCAGTCTGAGGAAACAGGTAACGAAGAGTGTGTACACTGTTAAAAATGATATGACCAGTTAAAAATAAAACAGTTTATGCAATTTCTTCTAACTTTGAAGAGGTTTCAGTAATACAGTTCAGGATTTTAAGTCAGTTCATGGAAATGAAAATGTGAAAAAGCAGATTAACTTGAAACTAAGTTGTAACTGCAGCTGTGCTTAAGAATGAATGTGTTAATACACACACACACAGTTCCATCTGATTCAAATAAAAACTTAAGTTACAGTTTCAAGTAAAATCAAACTGTATATACTAATTATTTCAACTCATTATTTTAAGTCTAGTTTTAACTTTGTTTTGAAATCTTAATTTCATGTTTCACTTACATAAAGTTCCTGTGTGCTGTTTTAACAGAGCTGTCACATCTTACAGTTTTAAGTCAGTTTGGCATTTCCAAGTTTTAATTTCTTTAAAACTTATAAAACTGAAAAATAAACTTATTTCAATTTTGCAATTTAACACCTTTTGTCGCATATTAAAACATTCACATAGCTTTAGCTGTAATAGTGAAAACTCATAAAAGTTAGTTGAAATCATTAATTATTGTTTGAAGTTGAAGCAAATAAAAGTATGTTATCATGACTCACTGGTCAAATCATTTTTTAAAAAGTGTAACAGCACACTCATAACTAGCCTTTTAGATGCACCACAAACTGCTTGAGTTTGACAAGAAAAATCAGCACAGTCTCTCAACACCCGAGGACGTGGAGTCCAAGTCGAGAACATACCGGACGATCACCAAAATTGTCATTCAAGCAACCGAACTCGCATAAATTCACACTTTTGCACTTAAACCAAGCCGGCGAAGGGACGCTCATGTCAACAAGAACTACAAACAAACAGCTTTTCCATACAAACTGTACCAAAGGACCTCAGATGTAAGCAGCTTGAAAGGACAAAGTCATCAATCACAAATGTGTTTATTATGTGCTGGTGAATTAAAGTGTGTTTCTTTATATACGAGTAATGTGTGTAAAAGTCCAAAACCCTCGTTGTATCATGTGGGAAGTGTTGGAAAAATGACGCGGCAGCCGAGAACACAAAAAACCTCACTTTATTAAAAGCTGTAATGATAAAATTGTTTTAAAAAATTGCAAATTTCCCTAATTGTATTTATGATTTTGCAGGTGCGTGTAGCCCTTTTTTTTTCTAACCCCGTCACATCTGATACTACAGTCATATTCCTGCTTCCCCTTTTCCACTGCGCAGGTTCTAGTACTGTTTCCCAATTTGGAAACTAAAACAAACAGCTGGAACTTGTACCAAAATTGTGCAAGTCTGGCAACCTTCTTATGTTATGAGAAGTTGGCAGAGTAAACAAAAAGAGAAGTTATTTATGTCAAGTAAATTTGATGTATTTTATTTGATTTTATTCAATTCAATGTACATACTATTTTACTGCAAGAAACCAATTGAAACCATAAGTGTACTGTATATTTAAATCTGTACTTTAAAAAAACTACAGTATTTTGCTGTGTTATGGTAAAACACTGTAGTGAAATAGTAACCTGCTGTAAATGTAGTTATTTCTCTGCAGTATTTTGCTGTATTTGCAGAACACCATCTTTCTTTTTATAAAAAGAAAGGCAGTAAAATTACAAGTTGATTCTTTAATAATGTAGTAACATTCAAACACAAACAATGCTGTATGTCTGTAAAAACTTAGTGTTACTGTAAATATCATATGTTTACAGTGATATGCTATTTTTTGTAAATAAATACATTTGCTGTAAAATATTACACTGTAGATTAACAATGATTTTCTAATTAAAGTTTGATCACTGTAAAAATGCTATATATTTACAGCCTATTGTAAAAAGTTTAAGCTTTTACAGAAATTACAGATATACAGTATAATGCTCTAGGGAATTAGTTGTAAATTTACAGAAATTGATTGTAATTTTTGGTTGTAATTGGTATCTGTACTGGTGCAGGGGGATTACAGGTGGTTACAGGATTTTTAGCTAACTATCACTTTCCCAACATGTTTCCCAACATGCTGGTACCAGTATCAATAGCAGTACTGGTGCAGTGGAAAATGGGATTATGAAAGGTTACAGTGTAGGATGGATTTTCAGTAAACTGGTCATTATCACTTTCCCAACATCAGCACCAGTTTCAGTACCAGTACCGGTGCAGTGGAAAAAGGCATTACAAGTGACACCCTGAAAAATCAGAGCACAGTAGAATAAACAATTTCACCTCCCAGTAGACTCTCCCTCCACCTCCACTCCAACCCCCCCCACAAGTAACAAGTTCTTCTACCATTCTTTGTGTGTGTGTGTGTTACACATGCTGTTTCTTACAACTCAAACCGTTTTGATCAGACCTCACTCCTCCCCGTTTTGATCTGCGGCTCTAAGCAGCACTAATGTGAGGCTGGGAGAAGGCGGAGAAGATGCAGGAGAAGTGTGTGGTTTTGAGGGAGAGTCTTCTCGTTAACAGCAGCGTGCAGCTCCAACGCGCTGATTACGAACAGCAGCATGTTTTTAACTAAAATCCTGATTACTGTTTTTTCTCTTTTTTTGGGATGTCACTTTTTCTCCTGTGACGTCGTGACCATAGCGGGAGTTCGTGTAGCTGCTGGGACGTAGCCAGGGGGGCTTAGCTGGGACCCCCTGTAGGGACGTCCAATCAAAACTCTGCTTTGTTCTGACCCCAGAGTCGACTCGGGCCTCTCATCTCTCTACAGCACAAAGAGAATGGTCAACCAGGGCTTTCATGTGTGTGTGTTGGATGTGTGTTGAAGTGTTGGTGTGTGCTTTAGTGTACTGAAGTGTGTGTTCGAGTGTGTGTTGGTGTGTGTGTTAGGGTATTGAAGTCTGTGTTGGAGTGTGTGCCTGTGTGTGTATTGGAGCTTTGGTGTGTGTGTGTGTGGTTGTGGTAGAGTGTATTGCAGTGTAGGTTGGTGTGTGTTAGTGTATTGAAGGGTGTGTTAGGGAGTGGGTGTGTGTGTATTTGTGTATTAAAGTGTATGTGTGTGTTAGGGAGTGGGTGTGTCTGTTGATTATGTGTGTGTGGGTGTGTGTCCCAGAGGCTCTGAAACTAGCAGTGCCAGTGGAGATGTAAGTTATACCCCAACACACACACACACACACTCACACCAACACACACACACACACACTCCCCACTGCGTCATTCCATCATACCCACCTACTAGGACCCCTGGAGTTTGGCACACACACACACACACTCTGCAGCATCGCTCAACCTAAACTGCACTCCAAATCTCCCGTCACTTCTCTCATATTGACTTTTTTAAATCACAAGGTTCCGAGTTTTGCCCCAATTTCATATTTCATGATGATGATTTGTCGTTGAAAAAATTTGGATTGGTGATTGTAGTGCGTCTACAAACTATTAGAATATCATGAAAAAGTGTACTTGTTATTTTATAATTTGTTATTTTTATTAACTATTTTGTTATATAATCTTAAAGATAAACCTTCATGTTGCTAAACTGGTTACATGAAATGTAAAATATTTCAAGCTGTAACAATTTCCTGAAACTCAGAATATTCTGATAATTTTAGGTACTAGAGCTTTCCACAAAATCGACCAGAAAAGAAACGCCTGAAATATTTCACTTTACCTGCATCATATGAAGTTTGATCTTTTTTAATTAAATGATAAAAATTAGTTAATAAAATTACTTTTCCATAATATTCAAATTCTGTCAGAAACACTAGCTTAAAACATGAAAAACCCACTTTATTTTATTAAGCTATATCAGAAAAATGCTTGTTTCATCTGCTAGTTTTGCAGTTATGAAATAGGAACTTGTCCAATAAGATTCAGAAACATGCGTCTGATGAATTCACCTTAAATTCACACATTGAAGTGTTTAGATATTTTGAGTTAAGCCTTTATGTTTATTTAAAGTTTCACTTCGTTCTAAAAGAAGAAAATCCATTAAAGGAGTTCCTGTAGAAATGCTAAAAATGAATGTAACTGGGATTATAATAAATTAAGTTTCGTTTCGTTTTGCTAAATAAGTGGCTCGGCTTAGTTCAGTTTTTCCAGTTAAAATCAGCATACACTTTTCTCTCCTGCTACATGAGGCCTGTAACAAAAATGCTCTGAAGAGACTAAAATTTCATTAATATGCAAGCAATATGATGTGTACATATGGATTAAAAAAGAAAAAAACAGAAAATCAAAATGTGCTTCAAGATGAGAATTGTTCTTATTTAATGTTTAAATAATTAGACTGTGGTATATAATGGGCATGTGTTTGTTGACGGACGGTGTCTCCATTTTGTTTTTTATTTACCTGCATATTTGCTACAATAAAATGACCTCCTGTTTATTTGAGATGTGCCTTTTTAGTGCTTGGTAACCACCAAAGAAAAGGAAGATATAATTAAGGTAAGAAGTTATCAACATTTTCATTCTTGTTAAATTTGAAAAATGTTATTCATATTAATGAAAAACAAAACATAATAAGCTCTTACTCCAGTTCACAATATAAAGTAAGCCTCATTTACCAGTATCTTCTTATATTTTTTCTTAAATAAAAATGTTAAGATAACAAAACATATTTTTAAAATCCCCAAAAGAAGACTAACAGTTCTAAAAACAGTTGAAGTGTTATGTAGTGTGCATTTATTTTAAAATAATGTTTTAAATGAACATTTCTTTTTGTTAAATATTTATGATCAGTGATAAAAATGTGTACATTATACTGTAGAATTGTAAAAAGTAAGCTAATGTTTTGCAAAAACACCTTTGTGTTGTGCTATTCAGCATTTATACATTCTATTCTTTCCTAAGAGAGAGAATCTAAAGTAAGAAAACATTAGGGAATGCGTGAATCTGGGTAAAAACAGAATATGTAGGTTTTAAAAACAAAAATTTGTTCTTGAGAAAAGTCTGTGTTGGATTTGTGACATATTGTAAATGGTTTGCAAGTTTATTCGTATAATGATAAAGAATGATAAAGCTTACATTTAATAAGTATAGTATTACATAAATGTAAAATCAAAAATGCATAAATTAAAATTAAAATTTATTTAAACTGTATGTTCTTCAGCATTTGTCGATTCTGTTCTTATGCAAAAACAAATCTCAAACAAGAAAACATTGGTCAATATTAGCCCTATCCCTAACCAATTTAAGTAACAGAAACATTACAACTTTCTAAATCAGGAAAGTAACTATATTATTTGCTTATGAATATTAATATAAAATACTAAGCTTATGTAATGAACAAAAAATGTAAGATGTAAGATAAATAACTGAATAACTGTATAAGATTAGTAAACAGCTTATTTATTCCTTTACAAAATAGGTACAAATACAGAAGTTCTTCACACAAACAGGAAATATTTCAGGATATGTATTATTAGTATATACTAAAAAATACTGTCGTTTAATAAAATATGGTTCAAATAATATTTACAAATTTATCTTATTATTAAAAACATTAATTTCCAACTGTATTAATTTTATTAATACCTCATCATAATAATAATAATAATAATAATATTATTAATAATAATAATAATATAAGCAATAATAATAATATACATATATAATAATAATAATAATAATAATAATAATAATAATAATATTTTTGGCTAAAAAGCTGAAGTAGTAGAAATGTCCCGCTTGATATCAGAAACTATAAAATATAATTATTACATCATTTTAAACATGATGAGATCAGTTGTGCTTTTAAATTAATACTGTTGTTCTATGGTAACTGACGATAGATCACTGCATCGCCTGAAATGTGGCAAAGCCTGAATGTAAATGCTCGAAAAAAAAAAAATAATAATAAAAACAAAACAAAATATAAATAGTAACAAAATTTCCCTTGAACAGACGTAGAGAATACTGGCAGAGGTGGAGAAGAACAAGCTGAACTTTGCTAACAACAAAATAACAATGACTAACATTACTAATGACAAATTCAGTTTAGTCTGGAATTAAATGAAACAGACAAAATGTAAGAAGTTTGTTAAAAAATAATTTAAAAAATAAAATGTACAAAAAATAAAACAAAAGAAAACTTTAGTTTTGACCGTATAAATTACAAAAAACAATAAACATAACAGGTGCATAGAAGCAGAAATATTCCTGCTGAAGATCAGATGCAACGTTATGGAGAGATCGAGATAAATTCCAAAAAGCAGATCAACAGGTTTTGATCTTACAGCTGCAATTTAAAGTAAATAACTCGAATCTGCTCAGTGCTACCTTAAATTTGCACCTAAATTATCTTACAAACCCCTACATTGTAAGATATGATCTGATTAGTTCTGTTAACATGATGTTCATTTAAATTAATTTAAATCTCTAATTTATGCAATTTCGACTAACTTTTATGAGTCTTCAGTGTTAGTTCAGCCAAGCTTTTAAGTCAGTTCACGGATATGGAAATGGGAAGATTAACTTAAAGTTGTAATTTGTACAGCTGTAAAAACTCAGTGCTTAAGAGTGAATGTGTTAACACACCACACTGTAAAAATATTTCCATCTGGTTTAACTTGAAAATTTTATTTGCTGCCTTAAAGTTTCAAGTAAAATTATTTCATCTTCTTTAAGGCTAGTTTTAGCTTTGCATAGCTCTCTTTAAGAAATCCCTATTTGGTGCTTCAATTAGAACTTTCTACACAAATGTTTTATCTGATTTATCTGTAAATTGTTGTATAGTACTGCAATTTCAATTAAACTTAACTTTACAGTTATCTTTCTGTAAACTGACTTTAAAACTTAAGGTGTAACACAGAAAACTGTAAAAGTTACAAAAATTACTATTTTAAGTTAAAGTAAGCTAAATAAATATGTTAACATGACTTTGCAGTGTAGACTTGGCTTTGCAACACAGATTTGATCAGAATGCCACAAAAATCAAGAGGAGCAAAAGCCTCCCATGACATCATTTTGAGCTGAAATGGACACAAATAAATAACCATTCGGTCAGCGCTGGGAAAACGTCATTCTTTCACGTCGTAACAAGAGCTACAGTTGAAGTTTTGCGTGTAAAATAATGAGAAATCAGTCGTTCTACATTGTCATACAAAAACATCTGGACACAGTAACACTGAAGAAAACCTGACATGTGACAACTGTCACAATGTCACAATTTAACTGCAAAAATTCTTTTTAAAAAGACCCGCAGAAACAGCATCGGTCAGCTAATGCTGATTAGAGTGACCATGTGTGAACATCTTTGTTATGTACAATTAAAAATGTGCCAAGCACCCACACATGACATTTTTTACAAACCAAAATGCTTTCTCGATTTAAACTGGGGTATGAATTAAATCCTCAACAGCATCGCTGCCAAAATCATTTTCTGCCCAAAAATGACTGTGGTCAAAGCTACAACCATGTAAATATATTTTTAGAAAATTTCCCAGTAAATTCCTCTGGATAAAAGAATCATTCGAGAAAGACGCCACAAATGTTACATCCGACATTAAAAAGACACGATAATGAAGCGACACAAAGAAAGTCTGATCGTTTTGGGGAAGGTGTATTGCTGGAACCTTGACTCCTGCTGGCTTTTTATCGACTGATTGGCCTATTTTTGGAAAACAGTAATGGACACACATCGTTCAAAAAAAATAAATGCACTTTTGATTTTTGAGGAATATATGGATTCTTGATAGACAAGTTTTAAAGTTTTAAAGAATATTTTGTTGCTAAAATATTACGTGGAAAACATTATACATGCTGATTAAAATGATCTTCAAAGAAACTATTTACATCAAGGTGTTACCAATAAAAGTTTTGCAGTTACCTGTCAACCTCCACACCAAACGTAAAAAACGATTCTGCGATACAAGAAATACTGATTATTTTGGTGTGGTAATTATTTCAGAATTGGCTGGACGTAGCTGATTAAGGGCTGCATATAATTCTGAGAAAAATGAGTCGAAATTCATTTAAAATCAACAAACACGAATCACTTCAAGGCCTTTTGTCTTAAAGATCGTTCACTAAAAGCGCTACACAAGTCAAATATACAGCTATTCCAAAGACAACACAATTGGGCTCAGATTTGTTTAGACGCTGATGTACCCACCCAAATAGAACCAACAAAAATAATAAATAATCTAAATAAAAATCACCCAGAACGTCCCGCCTTAACTTCCGTCCACTCATTTCATGGTCTTAAACTTCATTGTCCTAAATACGTTTCGTTTTTCAACGATGGCAAAGTAAAAAAGGTGAAAACTTACAATACATTTTTGTTTTGTTCTGTCTTTTTTGTATTTTCATTAAAAAAGTCACACAAACGCCAAAGACGGAGACGCTGAGAGCCGAAACGACGAGAGCTTGCTGAAGGCACGTTTAAGGGTGCAGTAGGAAGCTTGAGATCGCCAGGCGGGTGTTTGCTGTTGGCTACCGATTCCCATGTGGTGTAATTTTTAGTGTTGGTCTAGGTTAGCTACTTGAGCAGAGCGCGGTAGAGCAGGAGCGAGCGGTTGGTCTCTCGTTCTTGCTCCATGTAGAAAATGAAGTCCCTGAGGTTGACGCGAGTGATTCTCTGGCGAGGGAACTGACGCGACGACGTGGAGGCTGCTGATGACGACGAGGCCGGAGATCCAGCCGAACTTCCCGAAACCTGGAGAGGAAAAATAGGAATCAGTTTCAACCAGTTGACACCAGGTACCTTTTGGTGATGATTCCTTTCAGACTGGGAGAAAGTACCAGAACAAGCAACAAAATGACACTGTAGGTGGTGGTGGTCTAGTGGTTAGGGTACTCATCTCTGGGCCAAGAGGTTCCTACATCCAGCACTACCGTCATTAATGAATTAACCCCACATTTGTCCAGGGAAACTGTTCCTGAAATTTGGAAAAATGGAAGTCGCTCTGGATAAGAGTATCTACTCAATAATGTCAATGTAAATGTAGGTGACTGTGAGGACCTGATTGTGCCCAAAACATGACAGAAAACTCAAGATTTGTTAGATTTGTGAGAATATTCAAGAGGAAAAGATTTCTTGTTGGTTACTGTGGTGAGGTTGGTCAAAGTAAACTTTATTGACTGTGTGGGAAATTATGTCCCACTCTGACTTTTACTTAACGACAGGAAAACACAAACACAAATGCAACCCAATATCGCAGACGAAGGACGGCGTCTTTCTGTGTGATCCACCTACACTCATCCTCCACAAGGAGATGGATTACGATCCATCAGCAAACGTCTGAATGCAGCGTCCAAACACATCTGGGTCTGGTCAAACTGCCTGGCACAGCTTCGGTCATAAACATACACACGCGTCCTTTATAGCTGCCCACGTTGGCATGTGTGTATGTGCAGGCCTAGTGGGGATGAGATTGGTTTTTATGCATGGGGACCTGTCTGGCTGGTGCCTTGTGAGGACCTTTGTGTTTGTAAGGTTAGGGTGTAGCTGTAGTATATATCACATGTATATGTTATAATGGGAGGCAATAGCTGGACCTCAGAAAGATAACAAAACTAAGATGTGTGTATTTGTGGGGGTAGGGGAGCCTGTGGCAGAGTGAACGAGTCCAGGCCGGACCGTCAGTGGATTTGACAGGTGGAGTGTGTCCAGGCCGGGTGAATTTGGGACAGGCTGAGCGAGGGCAGCCTCAGGCGGGGCGGGATGACTTGTTCCCCCTCCCCCCAAAACCTCATCCCTTCCCCCGAAGCAGGAAGCCCCGCCTCATCAGGCCGATCAGAACTGACCTCGTGTGAAAGGTGGAGCTGCCCGCTGCCATGCCAATTACTGCCAATCACAACCCGGACCAATCAAATGCATACGGACACCTGGACAGAGGGGCGCTGGACGCGACTTTGGCATGTGGGGTATTTGTATGTGTGTATGTGTGTGTGAGGTTGAGGTTAGTTTTTAAGCATTATGAGGACCTTCCTGGTTGGTGCTTTTTGGGGATCTTTGTGTTGCGTTGTGTTTAAAATAGCAAGACCAAGGTGTGTGTGTGTGCATGCAACCAGAGGACAGGACTTTGTAACTGTCAGCTAACAGCGAATGAGGTTAGTTTTTAAGAATTGCGAAGACCTGTTTGCATCCTGAATTGTGAGGACGTTTGTGTTTGCGAGGACCGGTCCTCATGAGGAGAAAACTGTTTTTCTATCAATAGAATTTTGAAGTGAGAAATCAAAACTGAGATTACTGCATTAAAGGTTACATCTAGTCATATTTTGCAACTCTCTGGACTCCAAAAAATAGCAAGACCAACGTGTGTATGTGTGTGTGTTGCATCCAGGTTTGATTCACACCTCTAGGGTCACACCAAGTCTGAGTAAATGATACAAATACTGCAGAAAGGTCAAAATGGCCCCAACTACACACATGTCCGTTTTTATTTCATCAGAGCTGTAAATAATGTTTCAATATTGATGAAAACATTAATCTCAATAATCCTCATTTATTCGTTTATTATCTGAACCGCTTAATCCATATTGTGGTTGTGGGGGCTGGAGCCTATCCCAGGACATTCACATTCACAACCTAAACTGCAAGCCTTTGGACTTTGGCCATGCTTTTGAAGGAAACTGGAGTATCCAAAGAAAACCCCAAGCCAACATGGGGAGAACACACAAAATCAACACAGAAATACCCCACGACCGACTCGGGAATCGAACCCAGGACCTTCTTGCTGTGAGGCGACCCAAGTCAATAATAAAAAGTAAATAAATAAGCACTTTTTTTTTTAAATTACGTTTTCAAACAAGTGGCCCTTCAACATAAAAATGCCATGATTTTACACTAAACACACTGCTTGCTTAACAGACTGAACACGTCCATTACAGTGTGTGTTCACAGAGACGTAAGAGACGTTGATCTTCTAGATTCTGGTTGATACAGCAAAAAAGATAAACAAAACATTTAAAAGGCTCAGAATCAACAGCAAATTATAACGTTCTCCCTTTTTGCCACGGACGATTACACGCTAATTGCGTCCGAAGGCTGAGAATCTGCTCGACGAAATTTAAGAGGCTTCGCAAGGTCGAGACGGAGGGAAAAAAGGAGAAAGATATAAAATGGGCTTTGTTGGGAGGAAAAGATCCACGAGGCAAAAAACAGCATCTGTCATTTTATCTGTGACGGCGCTCAGAGGCATAATGTCATATGACATATCCATCTGATGGCACGAGTGCAGATACATCCATACATCTCTACAGACACTTCTGACCAAGAGAAAGAGAAAGAGGAAGAGAAGAAGAGGACGAAGAAGAAAGGAAAAGTATGTAAAGAAGCAGAAAGTCAAATTACAGAGGAAACAGTAAGAGCATGAACGAGATGGAGAGTAGAAACGAAAATCTCTCTCTTTCACAAAATCACAGTCATTATCGTTTTGAGTTCCTACACTGCAACTCTTCACTCTTTCCTGAACTTATTCTTAATGTAAAGCACTTTGAGCTGTATTTTATGCATGAATATTGTGTTACATAAAATAAAAATTAACTCCAACTCTAACATTTGTCTAAATCTCTTCTATCTTTCCATTTCTCACATCAAAATCTGAGATTTTTCTAGAAAAGCAGATTTCTCCTCATGAGGTCCTCACAAACACACAGGTCCTCACAATTCGGGACGCAAACACGTCCTCGTAATGTTTAAAAACTAACAAATTCACATTTAGCTGGCAGATATACAGTCTTGTCCTCTGGTTGCATGCACAAGTCCTAAAATCCAAAAATGTCCTCACAAAGATCTGAAAGTGTGATGACAACCTCACAAGTACACAAAACCAGTACACACACTCATACACCCCAACACACACACACACAGCCTTCGGGAGACTGGATGGGTCTGCGGTTACTGCTGCCAGCATTCTCACCTACACACCCGCTGCTGACAAGATGCTGCAGGCACACACACACACACACACACAGTCATCATCATCATCACCATGAGTGCTGACTTGTAAAGGGGTGTGTGAGTGTGGATGAAGACTAATATAGTCATTATGTGTTTGTAGAGCGTCACATTAAGCCACTGCTGTTACACTCAGTGTCCAACACACACATTGTGTGAATTGTATATTCTTATTAAAAGAGAAGATTTTTACTTAAAAGTCAAAATATGAAATGAAATTTTGTGATTTGATATGAATGGAAGTGGTGTTAAATCAGCATACCATATCGATCACTGCCACCTGAATCGAATCGACTTGAAATCATGTGATTTCTTTGTGATATCAGCAGACATCAAATCTCTTTCTAATGCATCGATATAATAGCGTAACGTGATGAAATGTGTGATTTATTCTTCTAATATTTCTATGGATATATACGCAAATGACATCTGATTCTTGTCCATTAAATCCATACCTTCTTATAGAGTTAAAACTTGGGATTTACCCACACCAGTTAGCGTATCAGTGTATATCGATGTATCGCTACTCCCCTGCAAGTCAGCAGTGAATTCTCCCCCGAGCCTCTCCTCTGGGCTTTCGCCATCGGTTCTTTTTTTTGCCTCGGTCCGGTTCAAAGAGAACTCCGGCTCCGTAATCTGCAGTTCGTACATCTGCAAATTATTATTCTAATTCTTTATACGTTTATTGGGGCCGAATAAACTCCACATGAAATGCGTAGCCGGGGCGATGCGATGTCTGAAACGCCTGCGGCCAATCAGAACACACACATCTGTTAACTCTCTCACCATGTCCTCAACAACCTCTAATAATACCGGCTGAGGAGAGAGAGACAGAGAGAGAGAGAGAGAGAGAGAGAGAGAGAGGGAGTATGGGAGAAAGATGTAAAGGCAGGAGGAGGAGGGACAGAGAGAGAAGGAGAGAAATAAAGAGAGGGAGGGAGGAAGAGAGAGAGGTGGAGTACAATGGAGGAGGGAGGGAAAGAAAGAAAGAAGGAGAAAACAGAGATGGAGAAAGAGAAAGATGGAGTACAGGAGGAGGAGTGGAGGAGGAGGGGGAAGAGAGAAAGAAAGGAGGGAGATAGAGAGAGAATCATGAAATCACTAAATCATCAAAACTATTTATTATGATGTTAATAATAATGACATTTATCATTTTGAATGCAAATTATTTTTCAAAAGAAAATTCAAGTTATGGTCAAAGGCACAGAACTCACTTTTTGACCTACAGTGAGAATTAAAGTTTCAATAAATAAATGTAAAACGTATAAAAACACAATAAAGCCAACAGTAGAGTCGCAGTGCTGCCCTCTAGTGGACGGAAGACACAACCACAACACACATAACGAAGAATCCACCTTCCAGCTCTGAGATTCTTTCCTTTTTGTCCTTTTAAAAAATAACGATGTCGGTGGAGCCACCAAGGCAGCAGAATCAGTGTGTGTGAGTGTGTGAGAGAGAGAGCATACATTTTTAATGGAGAATAAATTTAGCAAAGTGGAAGCTAATCTACAGCTTCCTTTTACCAGGAGGAGAACAATAATAAACCCTCTGATTGGCTCCAGCTGGACTCGACTGACCAATCAGCAACTCCGTGCCAGGTTTGGTTGACCAAAACATAGTGATCAAAAGGAGATGCGGTCGAGAGTCCTCAATCAACAGAAACATTTGCCTTTTATAATTATAGGACTATTAGCAGTGTAAATCACAAGTTTCATCACTGTACGATATTTTACCATATGAGAGTCACGTGACGGTAACGCGGTGGACATGCGGGGGAATTAATCACTGAAAATATCAAGTAAATGTCTATATTGTGAGTAGAACGCTGGTTGTTTTTGTAATTTATCAGCTAAAAATGAGTTCTGTCTGTAATGGGAAGATTTGACTGAGTCCTACCTGCAGCACTACCACCACTGGTTCCCTGAGTGAGACCCTCAATCCCAAGCTACTGCAGGGAGACCGTCACGGAAATTAGACTAGCTGAGCTTGTAGATCAACGTATGAATTATCACAAAATCATAAAACTGTCAAATGATATTTTTGTTGCTTTTTGTGGTGATACATCAGAATATCAATCAGCTTCTGAATTCTGCATCAAATGGAAATCGTATCGTAGCAGACTTTGTGATATCGGCAAACGTTAGATCGTCATTCGTCCAATCAATATAATATCGTATCATAATGAAACTCGGGATTTACATCCTTACTAACTATGCCACCTTCTCTAAAAGACAAACACTACGTAGGAGTAGCTAGCTAAACTTAGGAACAATATGAACTTTACGTTTTTCAGAAGCTTGTCAGTAATGAAGCTACTTTTAAAACATGGTAGTTTTTCTAGTAACTATTTTTAGTGATGTAGTGTGCCCTGGATGTAGTTAGATACTAGAGGTGTTGAAATTAATCACATAATTCGGACAATTCTGCATCGATGCAGTGAAAGACCATAATGGATTATATCCTAATGACACTGCTTGGTGATTTTCTGGCCGCAGCATAAAAATTCTAGTTAAAAAAAAAACGTGCCAGTAGTAACTATGGCTACGCGATCTGCGACCAATGCCCAATCGGTGTGCAATAAGAAGAAATGCAGAAAAATTGATAAGATCCATCATGATATTGTATCAGATTCAACGACTTAAAGGTTCACACCTCTAATTAAAACTTGGCTGTAGCTTGGCTACATTTAATTATAAGTAGCTTGTCGCCTGAAAAGCTGCTGTTTAAAAGTAATTTTCTCAAAACTTGTGACAAATATCCATCTTTGTTTTCCGCCACAGGTCTCTCCAGTCGGAGGGACACAAACCTGATCCAAATAATGACAAAAGAAGAAAGCGAAGAAAGACCAACACGCCTCGCAAATATAAATGGACGAGGATGGTTTAGGCCCACTTCACCCTGAATTACACACAAAAGGGGGAGGAATGAGGAAGAGGAGGAGGAGCAGGAAAACGGCGGGAACTACATAATGACGGACCGCCCTCGTTTCTCAGAGCCAAAAAAAGAAAATAGAAGTACAAGAAAAGCGGTAGAAGCAGGAGGAAGGTGAGGTGAGGTGGGGGGAGCAGTAATGCACAGTATTCCGAACGGCCTGATAAATGTCGGAATTACGCTCAAAACAAACAAGCGCCAATTCCGTTTCCCGACTAAAGAGCAACAAATCTCGCAAACGGCCCCTCGTTCGCTCGCCGCCGCCGCCTTAATACCGGGTATAAAAGACGGCCGGGCCCGGCCCGGCCCCGGCGACGCATAGCAACGGAGGCGGAATCTCAGTCAAGGAGAAAGAAGGAGAAAAAAAGAGAAGGGAAAAAAACACCTTATTACTTCTAACTCCTGCAAGCCATTTTGGTCTCCAAAGGTTTCGGCTTGCCCGGGGCGATGTGTCTGCACTGTTTTCGGGAAATGACTTGCCTTCGCACGAACGCTGCCATGTTGCGCCTCGACGCTGCCCCCAGCAGCTCCAATCCTCCTTAACCCCTTCCTGCCCACCACGAGCTCTCCAGCTCTCCCTCTATCTCTCCATCCCCCGCTTGTCACATTGTTCAACCTGAAATCAGATCTCTAATCGTCGTCTTCACGAGAATCGGAGCGTTGACGCCGACCGTTTGTGCCACGCTTCGGTCACTAAGACGTGTGAAGGTTGTAACGAAATGAGGGAGTGTCACCATCATCCGACTAGAAACGAAAAGGTCAAGGGTCTGAGTCTGGGCTCCAGGGCAAGAGAGTAGGGGAGTAACGATACATCAGTCGACACTGAAACAACGATTCCAAAATCAAGTCCTGTAGCATTTACACAACTCAGGACTAAAAAGTGAGATTGTGATGATACATCAATTAACAACGATACCACGACTCAATAATCAAGCCTGTAGCATTTATACCTATAACTTGGTGTGAGAACATAGGGGTGCAACGATACATCAATCTACACTGTTACAATAATTCAATAATCAAGCATTTACATCACTCAGGGTTAGAAAGTAGGAGTGCAACAACATATTAATCTACATCATTACAGCAATTCCCATGGGCTTGATCGCTGAATTGTAGCAGACACTGATATCAACAGACGTGGCATCGTTATCTGATAATCGATATAATATGGTATCGTGATGAAACGTGTGGTTTACACCTGTACGAGAGCGCTGGGCGTCGGGGCGAGGAAGCCGGGTGTGATGAGAGCGTGGTTCCACTGCGAGTGTGGAAGTGTATGAAGGGTGGATTAAATCTGCAAACTCGTTGACACAACACATAATTAAAACATCGCGCTCGGGGTCAGGAATTTTCTAATTAGCAGCGCACTGACAAAGCTGCAACTGCATCGCCTTGAGTCCACCAGTCCACAGGTTACCGCGCAGATGAAAGCCACGCTCGCGGCGCCATTTCCCGGCAACGTGTACACACACACACACACACACTAAAGCGAGGCTGAAGGGTCACTCGACAAAACAACGACAACACACCCCGAATCTTTCTGCCCAACAAACGCACTTAAAACTTTCCTGCCTGGAAACCATCCTCCTCATCCTCCCCCTCCTTCATCCCTCCCTCATCCCTCTCTCTTCTTCCTCTCTCTCTACCCCTCATTCTCTCTTTCCGTTTCCTTACGGTAAAACAGACGAACAAAAGAGTGTTTGCAGACAGAGCGAGGCATAATATTATCTCATAAGAAAATGTTTCATTAGGTATGAGCTTCTCAAACATGAAATAATTAGGGATGCGCGATATGGGGGATATGGGGCCGATGACGATATCTGATATTTTTATGCTTATAGCTGCCGATACCAATGTTGATGAAGGAGGAAGGCAGAGTTGAGCGTGTAACGACACCAAAGTTCCACTGCAGGCCCAGAATTTGGCACAAAAAAACCCCACTACATTTCTAACACAGCGCCAAGTCAAAAAGTGAAAGTCAAGTGAAAGCAGAGTGGAGCGAGGGCGGAGCATTTCCAGCGTAGTGCACAACATTTTAAGAAAAAGTCACTTCCCGCCCTATGTAGTGTACCAAGTCAAATTGACACTCCATGTGCACTGCCTCGTGTGTAGAGAGCCGTTAAGCTACAACCCCGGCTATTTCCTGAGATGCATACTACCACATAGGAGAGTATGATAAGAGCACCTTACCCACCATACTATTAAGTGCAGTAGTACACGGCTCGGGACACATCCACTAAGTGAGACAAACACACAGTTTAATTAGTTAAAGATGTTTTACGTGTGCAGGCATAAGCATCTGAGCGTCTGATGTTGATGACTTAAAAACAGCACTTATCAGCCAATTCCAATATTATCATGCATCGCTAGTAATAAATGCTGTCAAATAAATATTCACTGTATTTGTTAGAGGTGTACGTTTCATTATGATATATCTACGTAATATGATCACGATACGATACATTTCCCGTTTGATTCAAATTAGCCACTAAAATATCATTTGACATTTTTATCCTGAGCTCAACCAGATATTTATTTATTCGTCTTGAAACATGTCTTTAACTTAATCTGTTTATTTCCATTGTTTTCGTTTGCAAAGTCTTAGGAGCGACCATGGTACACTTCACTACACGTTGTAACTCTATATGTGACAAATGTAGAATCTTGAATCATATATTTTGGATGTTGAAGCCCAGCCTGAGTAAACAAAGCAACTGAACAGGATCGGGTCTGGACCACAGCGCTGACGGAGCTGCGGGAACATAAACAGAAATATGACCTAAACACAAACATATGGTCCGGGACACGGCGGTCACACACACACACACACACACTCGCCCACGCCAGACCAGCACCAGGTCCTAACAGAGTCGATTACAGATTGTGACTTAACAAGTCTTTTAAGCAAAAACACTGAAGCAAAACACTCGTATAAAGCAGTCATAACAATATGAACACTGCCAGGTGAACAGAGCGGGTTAGTTAGCTGGTTAAAAAAGTTAAAGAAGTGAAGAATGAGAAATGAAGAGTGAGAAACATGGAGGACGAATGAGTGAGAAATGAGGAGCATGAGAAGTGATGGTGAAGAATGAAGAGCTGTGTGATTATCTATATGCCTGCATATTTAAATGTTTATTTCTTCACAAGTACATTATTAGATCCATATCTTTTTCTATATATTCATATTAAATATTTTTTAAAAACCCTACTTTGAACTTCTAACGCCAACCACCAAATCCCTTCATGTGACAACGTTAATAAACTTCATTCTGATTTCCGGTGCAGAATGAGAAGTGAGGAGTGAGAAGACGGAGACGTCGCCGCTGCGCTTGAGACTGAAAATGTCCTAAAATGTATCACGTAGGAATCTGTTTTTAGGGGAATCGGAATGCCGCAAGACGGAACGCCGGGTCTGATCCCACTTCCCCAAAACACACCAACCATTAACTCGGTAACGGCTTTGAGGAAAAACTGGACAATTCATCAGCTCAGCCAGTATCTTTGGAAACGCGTTAAAAAGGAGCGTCTGTGGAACTTTTGTCTTTATTCCCCCTTTTTCTTGCAGTACATAAAATATTCAAAGCGTTTCATGTGTAAAATGAAGCCAATTAGGGAGCGGACTCGGCCGAGCGGCAGAACGAGACCGGAGTCAGAACGCTTGTCCTCAGAAGATTCGGCTAATGAGGGCCTTGTTGATTTTAACACGCTTCACTTTCTTAAGCCATGTGGCAGGGCGTCATTTCTGCGGCTGTTTTAAATTTTAATCTGCGCTGAACGAGAAGGCGGAGCCGCCACTAATAACCGCCGCCGCAGCTACCATCGGCTCGACGTTAAAGCCTGCGGTGAGCGACCGCGAGTTTCAAAACGCCAGGCTTTTGATGTCTTTGTAGAGTTACAAGAGACTCGGAAAAAGAAAGATATAAATAATTATTTAAAACAGCGCTTTAACCTAAAAACCTCAACATGGAACACCGAGGAGGAGGAAGAGGAGGAGGAGGAGGAGCGACCTGACGAAAAACATTAAAAAATAACATTGGGATTGGCATGAAAGAAGAAGTAAAAGGGAAAACGTGGAAGCCAAAGCACACGACTCCCGCGACGTTTTAATAAAAGCGAATAAAAATACGGAGACTAAACCTCCGTCACTTTGAGTTTCGACGTCGTTTGATTCCGAAGCGAGACCTCCCACTGATTAACCTCGAACGTGACGAGTCTCGACCCAGAGCTGTCAAATCTGCCCCCGAAAAGCTCCGGCGCCCGATAAATAAAGTATACACACAAAACACACAGGGAGCCGGCGTTCCGAAAAGCCGGAAAAGCCATCCCCGTCGACTTAAAGGCCAAACGGAAAGCGGCGTTTTGATGTTTGACAGTCGCTCGTTTGCTCCACGTGGCGTTTAGAAGTTCCGAGCGAGACTCGCGTGGCGTTCCCGACTTTTTCCGTGTCCCGGTGCTTGGGATCGGCAGCAGAAGCGGCTGTTGATTGACTGCTGATGTCTTTTGGGGACAGAGAAGTATTTTCTTTTTCTTTTTGGTAAAAGCGTCCCAGAAAAAGAGCAGACGGAGCTCGGGTGAGTAAGTTTTTCCGATGGATTGGCAGCGACGGTCCTGCTGCGGTTAACGCGAAAAAAAAAAAAGTTTCAACCCCGGAACGCCGTGCCGAGAAGGAGGCTGGGAAAGACAGAGTTGGCAGCGCCAAGGAGCTCGGACCGAACGGAAAACTGACAAATCGTCAGGGATTAAAGTAACAAATGACTATACACTGTCGAGATTATTATTAATGACTAATTATTTATCATTTGTAATTAAAAACACTAATTATTACTGTAATTAAGCCTTTATGGGGTACCTGTACGGTACTTTTAGGGCACTTCTTAAAGTCTCTAATTAAAGTGGCCAAAAGTGACAAAGTTTGAATACTTCGTTACCAGTGTTGGGGAGTAGCTAACCAAAATTACTCAAGCGATCAACTAATTTTTAACACGTATCTTTAAAGGACCTGCAAATTGGTGTTGATTTGGCAAATCTTACAGGCTAACGTAAAGTCAATTTGCAAGAAAAATCTCAAAATTTCCAAGATTACAGTCGCAAATTGACGAGAAATAAAACTGGACATTCTTTACAGCAGTGAGCAACTTTTTGGCCCAGCCCGGGGAGCAGTGCTTGGGGACGGTACCTTGCTCATGAGTAGCTCGGGGGTGCCTCCCTAACCGCTACATCACCAACTGTCCCACGCCTGATCACCACTTACACACCAATCAGAACGTCAGGTTTTGCGTTTGCCGAGAGTTTTCTCCGCGAGTGTCTGACGCTCGGTCGACTCGCAGCCGAAAAATAACTATTTGCCAACAGTTTGCTTCAGCAAAGGCCCCAAAGGCGCCGCTTCTACACCTGTGCATTGTCGTTGGCATCGTCAGGGCGAAGACGCTGGCGGCCGTGTGTGTGTAGCTTATTCACATATTGACTCGTGTAAAATCTACAGCACTGTGTGTCTGCTGCAATTACTCGAATGTGGAAGTGGAGTTTTCTCTTCCTTCACCCGGAGCGCCAGGGCCCGGAGCGAGCACGGAAACACCTGCAGCCATGCCTCACGACCAACACACACACACACACACACACTCAACACGCACACAAAGGGATTTCTCAAAAGCTTTAAGCAACACAAGGAGGTACCTGCGTACATAAACGCCCAGTATTCTTACCCGTTTCAAGCACATACACTCACAAAAAACATCAAAATAGCGCCATTATCACTCACACACACACAACGAGCTGTCACATCGAGGGGTGTAACGATACAGATTGATACAGCGATCAACGAGCCCGTAGCATCATCAATCTAAAAACCAAAACAGGAAGTAAATTTATATTAAACCCTTGTCATTTAAATGTCTGATTGAGCTCATGAATAAAAATAAAGACTGGGCGATATGACCTCAAATCAATACCACGATTAATTAAATATTTAACCTCAATAATTAATTATTATTATTTCAATTTTTGTTTGTGTTTCGCCCTTACAGTACTGCCAAGGTCTGTAGTGTAAATATGCTCAACTATTAAAGCTGGGGTATAGTTTCTAATGAAAGAGTGCGTATTTTTGGGACAGATTTTATTTGAAATTTTAAAACAGTCAGTTTATCATTATGGGCAGGATTACGTCAATTAGAGGTTTTGAATGGTCCAGAAAGGTTCTCTAACTGGCCAGGCTTTGTTTAAATGATATTTTAGTTGCTTTTTGTGACTTGATATGAATGGAAGTGATGATGTTATATCAATATACGATATCGTCTCATAACAAACCATACTGAATCGAATAGAAATGGTAACGACGCAGACTCTGTGATATCGACAAACGTCGAATCGTTGCTTGATGAATCAATGTAATATTGTATCGTGATGGAACTTAACATAAACAGGGCTGGACTTGTGGGAAGAGATCGTAGCCGGTTTGAATCTTCATCATTCCGCCCGCCTCATTAGCCCCCTCCTCCCTGATACATAATTCATACATCGTTAAAAAATGCATGCCCCGATCCATCACGGCACGACGCTGACAGACACAGAAGTCGGGATTTCGCTAAGCGTCATGACGATTTGTAACGGAAAACGGAGGAAAAGCAGCTTCGGTTTGGTGTGAAATAGGAAATGTTCACCTAAAAAGAACTGCACTGCACCGTATACACTCGTCATATCAGGGTTCATTTGCACCTGGAAAAAAGAAGAGCAAGTTCCAGGTGATTGAAGATTTAAAGGCTTAAGAATTTGTCTAATATATTTATTTATTTAATTTAAATGAATTTTAAGTGGGTGATTATTTGTCAATGTGAACACAGCACAGCAGACAGCGCACCACAACCACATCACCTCTGCATTTGACCCATACACAGCTTTTTGGCAGCACCTGAAGAGCAACGCTTTGGGATGGTACCTTGCTCATGAGTACCTCAGTGGTACCTGGGACTTGAACTGACGATCTTCCGAGCATGGGGCCGACTCCCTAACCGTTACACTACCAACTGCCCCCACTGTTTCCACAGGACTGACCGATGCAGTGAGACAAAAAAAATCAGAGGCAATGGCCAGAGGAACTGCAGCGTGCTGGAAACGTAGGAAGGGATGAAGTGGTGGAGGAGGTAAAAAAGGAGAAATGATAGTGGTTTCTGCTGATGATACTTGAGCCCGCTGTTAAACTAAGAAAGGATGAAGGACCAATGTGTGACCTGGAAAAGGAGAGGAGGAGAGATGGGATGCAGCTGGACAATTAACGATGAAAGCACCTTTTAATAACTGCTACAAAACTAAAATCAGTTTATTGGAATAACACTATATAATATAATATAATATAATATAATATAATA